>CAUDMG010000797.1:1840000-1847500 GCA_958450375.1 Homarus gammarus | reverse complement strand
GTTAACATATTAGTTGTGTTGAGAGTTGTGATGTGTAGATGGCGGCTCCTCCCACCCTCCTCTTCCCTCTCCCTCCTCTTCTTCCTTCCTCCTCTTCCTTCCTCCTCCTCCTTCCCGTTTCCCTCTTCCTTCCTCCCCCCTCCCCAACATAACCCCCTTCTGTAATTCAATATAAACTATATGACCTTTATATGCCTGTATATATAAAACAAGAGTAATTACCATATAACGCAATTACGGTATAATTACGCTATATAAAACACCTGGGCTACATCCACTAATTACTATTTCAAGTTATATGAGCCTTGATAATATACACTTTTTAAATTGTGTCGGTGATTATGTTGTGTGTGTGTGTGCGTGTGTGTGTGTGTGTGTGTGTGTGTGTGCGCGTGTGTGTGTGTGTGTGTGTAAAGTTTCTGAAATTTGAAGCCTCAGGTAAGTGAAGCAACACTCATTCACTCAATCATACCCCCCCTCTCGCCCCCTCCTCCTAACCCCCTCTCACCGCCTTTCCCCCCCCTCTCGCCCCCTCCTCCTAACCCCCTCTCACCGCCTCTCCCTCTCACTCCTCCCCCCCCTCTCCCTCTCTCTCCCTCTCGTAAGTGGTGTTAATTAAAAGGTATCAAGTTAAGGTAGAGTTTCAGTACAGTTCTGATGCCTTATTGGTTGCTCGTTTCTCCTCAACTCAACCAATCAGATGCGTCCTTTTACACTTGTACGAATATCAGTGATTTTTTCGTTGTGTCGTAGCTTCAGTCGGTCAGTCAGTCAGTCAGTCGGTCAGTCAGTCGGTCAGTCAGTCAGTCGGTCAGTCAGTCGGTCAGTCAGTCGGTCAGTCAGTCAGTCGGTCAGTCGGTCAGTCAGTCAGTCAGTCGGTCAGTCAGTCGGTCAGTCAGTCAGTCGGTCGGTCAATCAGTCATCTTAGGAATGTCCGTGTGAATGTAGGTCCGTGACTTGGGATCGATGAGGCAACAGCCGTATGATAGGATCTGCGTGTAGACCAATGGGAACCCTGACAGCTGCGTAACACACACACACACACACACACACACACACACACACACACACAGCAACAACATAAATAACAACACCTCTTAGACAGTGTTCACCACCACCACCACATCAACAACAAGACAGCCTGAGCCAATGACGGTTTTATCAGTGTGTGTGTGTGTGTATGTGTGTGTGTGTGTGTGTGTATGTGTGTGTGTGTGTGTGTGTGTGTGTGTGTGTGTGTTCCAGCTACCCTCTGTACACCTCATAAACTCCTTAATATATTGGCATACTCTCTCTCTCTCTCTCTCTCTCTCTCTCTCTCTCTCTCTCTCTCTTTCTGTGATATATATCTAGAGGTCTTAATATCCTCCCCCTTATCTCTTATACTCCCCTCATCTCCCCTCTCCCCATACTAGATAACGCTATCACCCCTCTCCCCTCACCTCTCTCCCCTCACAAGACCAGTAGCCTTCTCACGCCCCCTTTTCCTCTTCATCACTCTCCTTCCCTTCTCTTCTTCTCCCCTCACCAGATAACAGTAGTTCCCTTCTCTCTCTCTTCCTCTCCTCCCTATCTTCTTCTTCTCTTCCGTCTTTCTCGTCCTCTCTTCTCCCCTTCTTTCCTTACCCCTCTCCATTCTATCTTCTCTTCCCTCTTCTCCCCTCCCCCCTCCCCACTCCTCCCTCTCCCCTCTCCCAACTCCTCCCTCTCCCCACTCCTCCCTCTCCCCACTCCTCCCTCTCCCAACTCCTCCCTCTCCCCTCCCTACTCCTCCCCTCTCCCCTCCCCACTCCTCCCTCTCCCCTCCCCACTCCTCCCCTCTCCCCTCCCCACTCCTCCCTCTCCCCACTCCTCCCTCTCCCCTCCCCACTCCTCCCTCTCCCCACTCCTCCCTCTCCTCTCCCCACTCCTCCCTCTCCTCTCCCCACTCCTCCCTCTCCCCACTCCTCCCTCTCCCCACTCCTCCCTCTCCCCTCCCCACTCCTCCCTCCCCTGTCCCCACTCCTCCCTCTCCCCCCCACTCCTCCCTCTCCCCACTCCTCCCTCTCCCCACTCCTCCCTCTCCCCTCCCCACTCCTCCCTCCCCTCTCCCCACTCCTCCCTCTCCCCCCCCACTCCTCCCTCTCCCCACTCCTCCCTCTCGCCAGATATCACCAGTGGGCCTCACCTTCCTGACAGTACCTCTCGGTTTCAACAAGACGTCGGCAACTCATTTTCACGGAGGTATGAAGCTATCACTGGACGGTCGGGTGGACGGGAGGATGGATGGACGGACGGGAGGACGGACGGTGGGACGGGTGGATGGATGGTGGGAAGGACAGTCGGATGGACGGTCGGACGGTCGGGTGGACGGGAGGATGGATGGACGGGAGGACGGACGGTGGAACGGGCGGATGGATGGTGGGAAGGACAGTCGGATGGACGGTCGGACGGTCGGGTGGACGGGAGGACGGACGGACGGTGGAACGGGCGGATGGACGGTCTGATGAACGGGAGGAACGGACGGACGGTCGGATGGACGGAGGGTAAACAGATTTATCTCTTCAGTGTAACAAATAAATAAATAAATAATAATAATAATAATAATAATAATAATAATAAACAATAACAAGAGCAACACAAACAACTCTTCCCGCTATTTGTGTTTCTGTCGCGGGAAACACAAACAAACACCAAAATCAATAGACAATTATTATTCCCGCCACAGGTAGATAACGATCCGCCATCACCTTATTAGTAAAGTAATTAGCGAGACACAGGTAGACCCGGGCACTCCCACAGGTAAATCAGCCCCCCCTCCCCTCCCACACAGGTAAATCAGCCCCCCTCCCCTCCCACACAGGTAAATCAGCCCCCCTCCCCTCCCACACAGGTAAATCAGCCCCCTCCCCTCCCACACAGGTAAATCAGCCCCCCTCCCCTCCCACACAGGTAAATCAGCCCGCCCCCCTCCCCCCACAGAATACTATTAAAGAGAGGGGGGAGGGGGGATATTTACCTGTCTTTGGGAAATAGGTGGGAAATATACAGGAAAATTGACGGGGAAATAGACAGAAAATAGACGGGAAAATTGGGTTGGGAAATAGACTTGGGTACAAACAAACGTAAACAAAGCCACAGAAGTTGTTTACTGTTAAATTAGAGAGAAATAAACTTAAGAATAAAAGTTAAGATAATAAGTTGGATTTGTTTTGTGCAGTGTGTGTGTGTGTGTGTGTGTGTGTGTGTGTGTGTGTGTGTGTGTGTGTGTGTGTGGCTATCTTTAACCATACCAAATTACGAACTCACCTCCTCCCTCCTTTCCTCTTCTTCCCCTCTCTTCTTCCTCCTCCTCCTTATCAATACATGCTGTTGTGGTCTTCATTACATTACCTCTCTCTCTCTCTCTCTCTCCCTCTCTCTCTCTCTCTCTCTCTCTCTCTCTCTCTCTCTCTGTGCCCCAATCCTCTCCCAAGTAGTACTCAATAGCTCCTTTGTGTAAGTAAGTACACACACACACACACACACACACACACACACACACACACCCATCCCTTACTGACTTCACTGATGGATGGTGTTTATGCTACGTGAGGGATGATTGTTGTTTTGTTTTCACGTGCCTTGATTAGCGTAACCAATGGCCTTGTTTTGTTCATCTGTGTTTTCTTAAGCAAACACAGAAAATGAAAGTCAATTTTTTTTTTATTGATTTTGAGTTTAAGAAAATATTTTTGTAGTTAATTTGAGATCAGTGGTTTATTGAGTGGTGTCTTGGCGGCCATAATGGAGGAACTTTGTAAATGCCAAACGAACGGACGCCAGACACACTAACGCCAGACACACTAACGCCAGACACACCAACACCAGACATATAATCGCCAGACACACCAACGCCAGACACACCAACACCAGACATATAATCGCCAGACACACCAACACCAGACATATAATCGCCAGACACACCAACGCCAGACATATGATCGCCAGACACACCAACACCAGACATATAATCGCTGGACGCACCAACGCCAGACATATGATCGCCAGACGCATAAGCTCCTCCGCTCTCGGGCCAAAACAGGTATGAAACAGGAGATAAGGTTGTTTGTGTGTCAGAGGAAATTACAATATCTTAAAGGTGAGAGACTATGGACAGTACTTCCCCCTCACCTACTTCCCTCTCACCTACTTCCCCTCATCTACTTCCCTCTCACCTACTTCCCCTCTCACCTACTTCCCCTCATCTACTTCCCCTCATCTACTTCCCTCTCACCTACTTCCCTCTCACCTACTTCCCCTCTCACCTACTTCCCCTCATCTACTTCCCCTCACCTACTTCCCCTCATCTACTTCCCCTCATCTACTTCCCTCTCACCTACTTCCCCTCATCTACTGCCCTCTCACCTACTTCCCTCTCACCTACTTCCCCTCATCTACTTCCCCCTCACCTACTTCCCCTCATCTACTTCCCTCTCACCTACTTCCCCTCATCTACTTCCCTCTCACCTACTTCCCCTCATCTACTTCCCTCTCACCTACTTCCCCTCACCTACTTCCCTCTCACCTACTTCCCCTCATCTACTTCCCTCTCACCTACTTCCCCTCACCTACTTCCCTCTCACCTACTTCCCCTCACCTACTTCCCCTCACCTACTTCCCTCTCACCTACTTCCCTTACTTAATATCAACTTTCTTCTCTACTTCCTCTTCATCTGTTACTCCTCTCCTCTCTCCCTTCTTCTCTTTTATCTTCTCTACCTGTTCTTCTACCTTCCATTCTTCTTCTCTCCATACCTAATTTCTACCCCCCTTCCACATCCTCTCTCTCACGCACCCACACCCATCACTTCGCACCCACACCTCTACCACACACCCATATCCCCATTACACACCCAGCCTCCCCGCCCAGCCACCCCAACCAGCCACCCAGCCACCCAGCCACCCAGCCTCCCCACCCAGCCACCCCAACCAGCCACCCACCCACCCACCCAGCCTCCCCACGGGCACAGACAAACAATACACATATCACACAGTACAACTCACCTGTCTGATAACACTAATTAAGTCATATAACACCTGATTCAATACACACACACACACACACACACACACACACACACACACACACACACACACACACACACACACACATGTATATATAAACAAACTCACCACCCCCCTCACACACACACACACACACACACACACACACACACACACACACACACACACACACACACACACACAATAGCAATCAAAAAACCAAAGCATTGGAGACAAAGGTTACTGAGGCTTTGACCAGATAGAGCCTCTCTCTCTCTCTCTCTCTCTCTCTCTCTCTCTCTCTCTCTCTCTCTCTCTCTCTCTCTCTCACTGATCTGTTTTCACACTGCCTTTCATCCTTTCATCTCCAACACGCGGCCTTCAAAAACAAAGATCTAATTCACTATTTCACTTTTTACATAGAAAATGACACAGACAGACAGACAGACAGACAGACAGATCAATCACCCATGATGACCCACAACACCTCCTATACAACCTCTCATAACCTCACAACCTCCGCTTATACTAACACTTGCTCACAACACTAACAAGTTCTCTCTCTCTCTCTCTCTCTCTCTCTCTCTCTCTCTCTCTCTCTCTCTCATTAAAGCCTCACCTGCTAGCCTCGTTTCCCTCAGGCTCATCCAGAAGCGTTCCACCCGCCGGGGCCGCCATGTCACCCCGACCTTGTGCGAGAGACTCCTGAAGAAGCGGTGATGGACCTCCACGGGGCTGTCACTCCTGCTCATGGCGCCCTCCAGTTCTTCACCGCCTCCGTCAGCCACCTTCCGACAGACAGTTTCCGACAGCTTACACGGATTAACACCCCCCCCCCCTTCTCTCTCTCTCTCTCTCTCTCTCACCTTCGTCGACTCACTACAAGGAGTCTTCGCCACTGAGAGCACTCGGTCCTCATGATGCAGAAAGTTATTTAATCAACGCCAGACGTACGTTCACCCAGCCAGGCGCTATAAGGATCACTCCTCAACACAGCTGGTTTATAAGAGACATAGGGTGGTGGTGGTGGTGGTGCTTGGAGGTATTTTCAACACTGTGGTTTGTAAATAATCTTCCTTGAACAATATGGCCTCGAGCTTGAACAATCTGGCCTCACATAAAACAATTTGGCCTCGAACTTCAACACTTTGGCCTCACAACTCAACACTTGGCCTCACAACTCAACACCTGGCCTCACAACTCAACACTTGGCCTCACAACTCAACACCTGGCCTCACAACTCAACACTTGGCCTCACAACTCAACACTTGGCCTCACAACTCAACACTTGGCCTCACACGTCTTTACCTTACCATACACCTACAAGAGAGTAATCACTGTATGTCTAGTTTTTGTCTTGTTTACGTCAGCCATAGACAAACACCTCTTTCACTAGCTATTATTTACCCCATGAATGTTTCTGTTTGGAGTCAGATGGTTAATTAACATAAACACACCTGAACCACCACTACATTTGAACCATTACTACACCTGTACCATCACACACCTCAACTATCACTACACACCTGAGACTTTACACACCTGAAGCTTCACTATAAAGCTCACTATATCAACTGTCTGTGATAGTTATTACTTACAATGATTAAGTTCACCAAATACAATAATAATAATAACAATAATAACAACAATAACAATAATAATAAAACAATAAATACAACAACGATTAATATAATAATAATAATAATAATAATAATAATAATAATAATAATAATAATAATAATAATAATAATAATAATAACCACAGACACAAGGGCAGGGCAGGTAGTGTATGCCTCCCTACACCTGTCGTTAATTAACACAAAAGTCACACACGTAAAAGATCACCTGAACATTAACACCCTAGCATATTTTACCTCATGGTTAGGTTAGGTTAGGTTTGGTTAGGTTAAGTTACATCATTAGGTGAAATTGAGCTTTTATTTACGTAGAATATTCACAGGCTCGGCTGGGTCTGTCTACCTGAGTCTATCTGTCTTTCTCTGTCTTTCTGTCTGTCTGTCTGTCTGTCTGTATATAATCTCGACACCCTGTCTACCAAACTCACTCTCTTTCCTAGGTGGTCGGACGTCGGAAGGGGGGGGGGGGGGGGAGACAAACTAGCTACTGCATAATTCTGGTCAACATGGAACACGGCTCAAAAGGTCATAGGTCATCGATGAAGGTCACCCCACGTTTGGAGGCTCATGTAACGATACCATAAGCCGGGGTTAAGACTCTCTCAAGCCTCGCCGGTGTCCCCCTCCTATAACGGTAACGATCACACTGAATTACGGACACTTATCACGTGTATATCCTGACCCAAAACACCTGATACTGACAATACCTGACTCATTCTAACATCTGACTCACCCAAACACCTGACCCACCCCCCCAAACACATGACACCCAAACACATGACTGTGACTCTGATTTCACCTGGGATAAATGCGTGTCACAGGTGAAGGAGAAAGAAAG
>CAUDMG010000797.1:1797500-1835000 GCA_958450375.1 Homarus gammarus | reverse complement strand
ATCAACGCCAGACGAACCATCGCTCACAATGGCACTCAATTAAACCACCGACATTCAATTACCTCCTCCCCAAAAAATGGTTATATAATTAGATTCCACCCCCCCCCTCCCCCCCCCCCCCCCAGTGTCATTAAGGTCATTAGGCTGTGGGAGATTTACCTGTAGGGGATAATTAGTACAGATAAGCCAGGTGTGATGGTGAGTAAACACGGCTAATTGATGATTATTGAGTAGTGGTGTTAATTACATACATACATACATACATATATACATACATATATACATACATACATACATACATACATATATACATAACATACATACATACTGTACATAGATACATATAATCCGTACCACAATCCGTACCATCACCACCTAAAACAACTACCACAACTACCACCACCTACCACAACTACCACCATCACCACGGCGCTACCTCAGTGTATGTGTAGTAAGCGTGACTCTTTAAAATTCAATCTGGCCCACCACAACCACCACCTCCACCACTACCATCACCACCACAGCCTCCACCACTACCACCACAACCTCCACCACCTCCACCACCACCACAACCACCTCCACCACCTGACGTCTGTACAATGGGCCTGTGAAAGTTTACCCCCCTCTCCCCCTCCAGGTACTAACGCCCCCTCCTCGCCCCCCCCCCTCTTCTTCAGGTACTCTCATTTATCAGGAATTTACCTCTCGGATTCCTGGACACTCGGGAAATACCTAGCGTTACCTGAAGCCACCTTAATTAATTAGACTTTCTGAAAATACCTGAAGTAATATTGGACTTTCTGGACTGAACACACCTGAAGCTACCTGAACCAACAACACCTTCTGGACACACCTGAAGTCACTGAATCGTTCCAGAAGTCACGAAGGGTTGACGTACCACCAATAGGCTCCTTCCTACCTGACTGAGCGACCAATTAAAAGGCCCCCAACTTTAACAGGTGTTTTAGGGTCGATATATATTCTTTAAAGGAGAAACTAATGACATCAAAGGTGTTTTCAGGTGTGTGGCAGCCTCTTGCAGGTCGTGTTTGGTAGCTGATCACCTGCTGGGGGCCGGGGGGGGGGGGGGTTGATGTTATCTATCTCCTCCTTATTCCCACCGTCTTCAACTCCTCCTTTAATCTCCTCTTCCCCCATTCCCTTCTCCTTCTCTCCCTTACTTAACCCTTGACCTTCTCTTTCTCTCTCCTTCTCTCTACACGTTTCCTTCAACCTACTTCACCCAGTTTTTCTTCCTTCTTCCCCTCACTCCACCTCCCCTCCTCCTCTTCTACTCTTCCCCTCACCTCCCTTCCTCCTCCTCCTTCCCTCTTCCCCTCACTTCATTATCCTCCTCCTCCTCCATCTCCTCCTCCATTACTAAGACGCTTAAGAGCACTGACCTGAGGAGAGAGTGTATGATTATATTCCCTTGAGAGCGACACACACACACCCTGGCATCCACTTTCCCCTTTCTTCCCTCCTTCCCTCTCCTCTCTCACCCGCCTCCCTCCCCTTCCTTCCTTATCTCCTCTCTCTCCCCTCTACACCCTCCTCTGTCACATCTTGTTCCAGGTATGAGGTTCACAGCTGTTATTAGATGGTATAAGTCTTACTACTACTACTACTACTACTACTACTATTACTACTACTACTACTAATACTATTATTTATCATCATCGGTATTATTAACCTGCCCCCCTCCCCCCAGCGTGACCTTCCAATACTCAATACGAACGAGAGACAGACTGCAGAAAAGACTTGATATCTTCATTATTATTCATCTTTGTGTTTTAGTAAAAGGTGTCTAGTTAACGCTTTGGAGTCCTGAAGGGTTAAGTCATCGTTATCAAAGGGTTAAATCATCGTTATCAAAGGGTTAAATCATCGTCATCAAAGGGTTAAATCATCGTCATCAAAGGGTTAAGTCATCGTTATCAAAGGGTTAAATCATCGTCATCAAAGGGTTAAATCATCGTCATCAAAGGGTTAAATCATCGTCATCAAAGGGTTAAGTCATCGTCATCAAAGGGTTAAGTCATCGTTATCAAAGGGTTAAATCATCGTCATCAAAGGGTTAAGTCATCGTCATCAAAGGGTTAAATCATCGTCATCAAAGGGTTAAATCATCGTCATCAAAGGGTTAAGTCATCGTCATCAAAGGGTTAAATCATCGCCTTGAAAGGGTTAAGGTAGGTATTAAGGAAGGTATGTACAGTAGTTAAGATAAAGTCAGAGTAACACTGGAGTACCGTGGGAGGACACACACACACACACACACACACACACACACACACACACACACACACACACACACACACACACACACACATGTACGTCTGCTTAATGTTCTCCATGTAAACGTACCGTATCGAGTTAACCTGACCACCACCACCACTACTACTACAACTATTACTACAACCACAACAACCACTACTACAACTACAACACCAACCACAACTATTAAAAACATTACAGACAACTACAATAATAGGCTACAACAACTTCCAACTACAACCAAAACAGCTACTAATACAACTAGCCTAAAACTGCTACTACCCCTACTATAACAACTCCTACAACCACATCAACAACCACAACCTACAACACTTAGACGGACCCCCCCCCCCCAGGCAGGTAACAACAGGGCCTTAAGTTCTCAGGAGCCAAATGAATCTTGAGCTCCAGGCGAGTCTCCCCCCCCCCCACCTGACGTTACCTGCACCCTGGAGTCACATATGTCACCTGAACTTACACATCAGTCACCTAAATTCACCTAAGTTCTTTAAGTCACCTAAAATCAAACGTTACCTAAACTTGGATGAAATCAAACTGTGTCGTGCCGGAGGGAGTGGGAAGTGGGTGGATAAGTGGGTGGGTTAGGTGGGTGGGTTAGGTGGGTGGGTGGGTGGGTGGGTGTAAGGATGAAGGAAGAAGGAGGAGGTAGGAAGCGTAACATGATCCTAGGGGCAGCATCCTCCTTGTGTCCCGCCTCCCCCATTGTAATTCTTCCCCTCACTCCCTCTTGTCTCTCTCTCCACGCCTCTCTTCAACCTCTTATCCTCTTCTTCCCTTCTTCTTCCTGCTGTCCTCCTCCTCTTCTTCTTCTTCTTCCCTTCTTTCTGTTATCATCCCCCCCCTCTTATTCTTCCTGTTGCCCTCTTCCTCTTCCTCCGTTTCTCTTCCTTCTTCTACTCGGCTTCCTTCTCCTTACGGCCTTCTTTCTCTCCCTCTTATCCTTCTCCTCCTTCTCTCCCTCTTATCCTCCTCCCCCTTCTCTCCCTCTTATCCTCCTCCTCTTCTCTCTCTCCTCCTACTCTTCCTCCTCCTCTTCTCTCTCTCCTCCTACTCTTCCTCCTCCTTCAGTTATTAAAGCATCTAAACAGAGGACACTAACTCAGCCAACACTCCATGGGGGGGGAGGGGAGAGGGGAGCAGGAGGGGGAGGAGAGAGGGGAGCAGGAGGGGGTGAGAGAGGGGAGCAGGAGGGGGAGGAGAGAGGGGAGCAGGAGGGGGTGAGAGAGGGGAGGAGGAGAGAGGGGAGCAGGAGGGGGAGGAGAGAGGGGAGCAGGAGGGGGTGAGAGAGGGGAGCAGGAGGGGGAGGAGAGAGGGGAGCAGGAGGGGGTGAGAGAGGGGAGCAGGAGGGGAGGAGAGAGGGGAGCAGGAGGGGGTGAGAGAGGGGAGGGGAGCAGGGAGAGGGGAGGGAGAGAGGGGAGCAGGAGGGGTGAGAGAGGGGGGCAGGAGGGGGAGGAGAGAGAGGGGAGCAGGAGGGGTTGAGAGAGGGAAGCAGGAGGGGGAGGAGAGAGAGGAGGGGAGAGGGGGAGCAGGAGGGGGTGAGAGAGGGGAGCAGGAGGGGGTGAGAGAGGGGAGCAGGAGGGGGAGGAGAGAGGGGAGCAGGAGGGGGTGAGAGAGGGGAGCAGGAGGGGGTGAGAGAGGGGAGCAGGAGGGGGAGGGGAGAGGGGGAGCAGGAGGGGGTGAGAGAGGGGAGGGGAGAGGGGGAGCAGGAGGGGGTGAGAGAGGGCAGGGGAGACGGGGAGCAGGAGGGGGTGAGAGAGGGGAGGGGAGAGGGGAAGGGGCCAGCATCAACACTCTGCTTAAATACGTGACTTTCCGGGGCCAGGCGAAGTCCTTAACCACCCCCCCGCCCCGTCCCCGTCCCCGTCATCACCCCACCCCGCCCCTGTACCCACCCCGCCCCCGTCACCACCCCACCCTTTCATCACCTCGTCTCCGTCACTGAGTACAATTTGAGTCCCTTGAACAAAGTACTAGGAGTTCAACTGAGTCCATATTTTTTTTAACATTAACTCGCAAAATAATTCTCATGGCAAAATCATCCGCCAACATAAATTAATTCACAAAAAGACAAAAAAAATTCACAACAACGACAAACGTAAACAAAGGAAAAACACAAGAGGGAAATATTGTAGTGAAGAAAATGTCCACCAGCTGTACTACTACTACTACTACTACTACTACTACTACTACTACTAACTACTACTACTACTACTAATAATAATAATAATAATAATAATAAGTGGGTGGGTGTAGTGGAGGGAGGATGGGTGGAGGGTGAGTGGAGAAGTGAGGGTGGAGGGAAAGTGGGTGGAGAGAGAGGGTGGGTGGGTGGGTGGGTGGAGGATGGAGAAGGAGGGTGGAAGATGTTACTTAATGCCAGAGAAGGTTAAGAGGAGAGCTGAGCTGTTATCAAAGTTTACATTATTGATGATGACTCCAGGTGACCTCTCTCTCTCTCTCTCTCTCTCTCTCTCTCTCTCTCTCTCTCTCTCTCTCTCTCACCTGCACCAAAATAACCAATAACAACAACAATAAAAAGTCATGTGTCAACAATATGTCAAGTTTGCGAGAAATTCCTGAAAAATGCGATAAAACCCCCCTCTCCTGTGACGTGTAGATCCCTATCACACTTACCTGTCACACACTCACACTTACCTGTCACACACTCACACTTACCTGTCACACACTCACACTTACCTGTCACACACTCACACTTACCTGTCACACACTCACACTTACCTGTCACACACTCACACTTACCTGTCACACACTCACACTTACCTGTCACACACTCACACTTACCTGTCACACACTCACACTTACCTGTCACACACTCACACTCACCTGTCACACACTCACACTTACCTGTCACACACTCACACTTACCTGTCACACACTCACACTTACCTGTCACACACTCACACTTACCTGTCACACACTCACACTCACCTGTCACACACTCACACTTACCTGTCACACACTCACACTTACCTGTCACACTCTCACACTGTCCACACTCACCTACTTCACCACTCACTTACCTGTCACACACTCACACTTACCTGTCACACACTCACACTTACCTGTCACACACTCACACTCACCTGTCACACACACTTACCTGTCACACACTCACACTTACCTGTCACACACTCACACTTACCTGTCACACACTCACACTTACCTGTCACACACTAACACTTACCTGTCACACACACACACTTACCTGTCACACACTCACACTTACCTGTCACACACTCACACTACGTCACACACTCACACTACTGTCACACACACAACTATCACACACACACTTACCTGTCACACACTCACACTTACCTGTCACACACTCACACTTACCTGTCACACACACACACTACCTACACACTACACTACCTGTCACACACTCACACTTACCTGTCACACACTCACACTACCTGTCACACACTCACACTCACTACCTGTCACACACTCACACTTACCTGTCACACACTCACACTTACCTGTCACACACTTACTACTATCACACACACACTTACCTGTCACACACTCACACTTACCTGTCACACACTCACACTTACCTGTCACACACTCACACTTACCTGTCACACACTCACTCACACTTACCTGTCACACACTCACACTTACCTGTCACACACTCACACTTACCTGTCACACACTCACACTTACCTGTCACACACTCACACTTACCTGTCACACACTCACACTTACCTGTCACACACTCACACTTACCTGTCACACACTTACACTTACCTGTCACACACTCACACTTACCTGTCACACACTCACACTTACCTGTCACTCACACTTACACTTACCTGTCACACACTTACACTTACCTGTCACACACCACTTACCTGTCACACACTTACACTTACCTGTCACACACTTACACTTACCTGTCACACACTCACACTTACCTGTCACACACTTACACTTACCTGTCACACACACTCACACTTACCTGTCACACACACTTACCTGTCACACCTCACTACCTGTCACACACTCACACTTACCTGTCACACACACTCTCACACACTCACTTACCTGTCACACACTCACACTACCTGTCACACACTACATACCTGTCACACACCTGTCACACACAACTTACCTGTCACACACTCACACTTACCTGTCACACACTCACACTACCTGTCACACACTTACACTTACCTGTCACACACTCACACTTACCTGTCACACACACTTACCTGTCACTCACACTTACCTGTCACACACTTACACTTACCTGTCACACACACTTACCTGTCACACACTTACACTTACCTGTCACACACACTTACCTGTCACACACTTACACTTACCTGTCACACACACTTACCTGTCACACACTCACACTCACCTGTCACACTTACTTACCTGACACACTATATCACCTGTCAACGTATAGAAGCAGAACAACAACAACAACCACCAGTAACAAGTCAACGCTAAGAAGAGACACAAAGAAAACAAACACAAACAAACACACAGCACAAAAACACAATCCAATCACAAGTCTACCTAAAGAAGAAATAAAACACACACACACACACACGGAGGGGGGTGATGGTGGGTGAGGGGAAGGAGGGGGGGGGGTAATGTGGGGTGCCTAATCTTCAGGTGATACTTATCTCAAGGGGGAACTGATCAATACCGAGAATCTGTTACCATACATAACTGGTTGTAAATTGGTTCTGAGAATGGAATAAGTTTGGTTAGGTTAGGTTAGGTTAGGTTAGGTTAGGTTAGGTTAGGTTAGGTTAGGTTAGGTTAAGTGAAGGAAAGTTTTGCTCGTCGTCAGTTAGATGGATGTCAGTATGGTGGATGTCAGTGTGATAGATGTCAGTGTGGTGGATGTCATTGTGGTGGATGTCAGTGTAGTGGATGTCAGTCTACTGGATGTCAGTATGGTGGATGTCAGTGTGATAAATGTCAGTGTAGTGGATGTCAGTCTAGTGGATATCAGGCTAGTAGATGTCAGTGTAGTGGATATCAAATGGATGTCAGGTGTCAGCAGCGGCCTGATATGTTTGTTTACACTCGTGAATCAATTAGGCCACAGGTAAAGAGAAAAGGTGACACAGCGGCGTCCCCACTACCTGTCTGGCTATACCTGTGTCCCGGAATTAATTAGGGGTTGGATTAGGTTAGGTCGGGTCAGGTCGGGTCAGGTCTAGGTTAGGTTAGAGTATGTTAGGTCAGGTTAGGTTAGGGTAGGTTAGGTTAGGTTATGTTAGGTCAGGTTAGGTTAGGGTGATTAATCTTCAGGTTAGGTTTGGTTAGGTTAGGGTAGGTTAGGGTGATTAATCTTCAGGTTAGGTTAGGTTAGAGTATGTTAGGTCAGGTTAGGTTAGGTTAGGTTAGATCAGGTTAGGGTAGGTTAGGGTTGGTTAGGTTAGGGTGATTAATCTTCAGGTTAGGTTAGGTTAGATCAGGTTAGGGTAGGTTAGGGTTGGTTAGGTTAGGGTGATTAATCTTCAGGTTAGGTTAGGTTAGATCAGGTTAGGGTAGGTTAGGGTTGGTTAGGTTAGGGTGATTAATCTTCAGGTTAGGTTTGGAGAATGTGAGATGAATGTGAGACGCTATTACCAACGTTCAAAACATCGCCCACCTTCTATGGCTTAATTCTTGACGTGAGGTAAGTCACTGTTCACTAGAGACTGTATCCAATAGACCAATTAACTCACATCAGAGCTGTTCCTAGAATTCTCATTGGCTGTCACAGTTATTAAGTGAATCACGACACCACATCCGAAAATCACACCCGTGTTTTTTTTTCTCTTTCTAACCTAACCTAACCTAACCTAACCTAACCTAACCTAAAGATCACCCATCCCCACCTATCCTACCCTATCCTAACCTAACCTAACCAACAATCCATCTATGTAGTGTCACGGTTGCTGAGGACGCCAGGTGAGGGTTAAAGGTTAATGAACAGGTTAATGAGGTATATTAGGAATTATTATAGAGCCAGAGTGAAGAAAATATAATAGGTTGGGTTAGGTTAAGTGTGATCACGGAGAGAGAGAGAGAGAGAGAGAGAGAGAGAGAGAGAGAGAGAGAGAGAGAGAGAGAGAGAGAGAGAGAGAGAGAGAATCATACTCAAATAAACAATGGGCGTCTCGAAGGTCAGTGCCGTGATGTTTTAGTAATAATTTATCTCTCTCTCTTTCTCTCTTTATCTCTCTCTCTCTCTTTATCTCTCATTCTCTCTTTATCTCTCTCACACACCCCGACCTCGTTTTTTTTTCGCGCCAATTCCCTTATTTATCTTTCTCTCCTTATCTCACTTTCCTCCTCCTCCTCCTCCTCCTCCTCCTACCTCAGCTTGTAATGGTATGGTTAGGTTAGGTTAGGTTTGGTTAGGTTAGGTTAGGTAATTCACGTCGCGGGTTCGAAGCCCAGTCTCGTAAGATTCCGGTTCCGCATTCTCGAGTCGTCCCGGTCGATTATTTTTTCACCTTAAACTGGGAGGGGGCGACACTGCCTCCCGGTAAGACAGTCTCAGTGTAGTTTGGAAGCCATTTTGACCACCTTCTTTGTTGCTGTTTTTGTTGTTGTTGTTGAAGCGAATCATCACCATCTAAATCATTATTATCATCATCATCATAAGAAAAAATATCACAAAGAACAAATAAAAAATAAACAAATGAAAACAAAAACAAAAATAAAACGAAGAAAAATCTACAAAAATTATAAGTCACGAAATACTTAATAAATCCTTCAATAACCAATACTTACACCCACTTAACACTTAGAGGCCTTCAATACACTCCCACACACTAATGAGGTCAACTCGGAACAAACTAGTATTAAGCCACCTTCAATAACCACTAATATACATTTTTAATATATACATCCTATTTCATATTAATGTTGATAATGTATAAAAGAATGTCTATATTAATTCATTTATAAAGTATAGTTAACGTCTATATGATAACTTTTGTATAATCGATGACAGAGGCACAACTCACTGACTCTAAAATTAAAACATCAATAAATTATAAAATCACAGACAGCCACAATAATGTCTTCACTGCACTACTATTGACGAATTTTATTTAATTTTAGTTTATTGATTTTATCACTCAAATGTCACAGAATAAAACATCTGCCACTTTTCTCGATAAATTATTGACTTGAACTTTCCTACTGTACACGTATTTGGATTTTTCTATATTTTTTTTTTACAAAGATATACACAACTTTGCACAACTTTTAGTATACACCACTTCTGATATCTGTTATTAGTACATAGTAAATACTGAATACTTTTAAATATCACGTATTTTAAAAGTATTAAGTTTATTGAGAAATATTTACGTGTTTGACCAAGTAACATGTTTACCAACTATTTCAGCGTGTTTACATTTCATGACAGTTGAAAGACACGAGCCATAATGATCATAAAACAACGTAATGTACTTTTTTCTGGTGTAATAAGGCGAGATATGTGAGTAGAAGGTCAAATATGTAATGTACGCGGATGCCACACTGACGAACGACACCCACAACTATATTCCACACCACCACATGCTCAACCTTCCCACCCACCCAACGTATCGTACCCACACCCTCAAATAACTCCCCTCCTTTCATATTATCTCTCTCTACACTACCTTATCACGATTAACTATCAAGAAATTCCTTTAATTAAACTCTCGCAGGAAATAGAAGACAGAGATGGTATTTCCCGAGTACGAAACCCAATCCCGGTGTGGTTGTGTCTTGTGTCTGGCAGAGGGGTGTAAAAGCGCGCGCACTTAGTCTAGATAAAGCCAGTGTACATTCATCCCTTCAACGAGGATACTTCACACCGCCTCTTAGTCCTGTACTGATTTTTTTTTTCTTTACACACTTCGTTTAATTCCCAAAGAACAGTAATTAAATAAACTATATCAAATCTTAAAACATATTAAACAATTTACTAAAACCAGGTTACGTATCAGGGTAGAAAAGTTATGTATCGAGAGAAAAAATTTAATTATCCCGTCCAAATAAAGTTCATCTGTTTATAAGACGGGTGAGGCGCTCGATCCTGTCATCAATTATCGGACACTTTCACACTGCAATGGACGTAGCTGAACTATGAGCCTTTATACTAATTATGCTGGAATATTTCTGAGCGATCATTGGTAGAATATTTCTCAGTGTTTATTATTCTCTCTCACAAACTCTATGTCCGTGTGTACGTTTATGTCTGTTCATATGTATGCTTTTGTATGTACGTGTGTTTGTAAATGTAAATGAGCTTATGTATGAATGTTTGTACGTGTTTAGTTGTGCGTATATAAATGCGTATGTAAGTATGCGTATCTGTATGCGTATAAGAAGTCAGATTTCTTTGATCACTCGCCTTGGTATACGCAACAGTCACCTGGTTGTATACAGACCAACCAGAGCTATACGGTAACACAACGCTAACAGCTGCACTATCATAACAAACACACACACACACCAGTGCCTACAGTCATTCATGCTATTTGTATCTCTCTCTCTTAGTAACAGTGTGTGTGTGTGTGTGTGTGTGTGTGTGTGTGTGTATGTTATGTTTATGTTTGGCGGTGATTATATATACACACGTACACACACACAAATATACACACAGACAATGTGTACACCTGTTTACCATCTGGACAGAGGCAATAAAGCGCCTGGCCAAGTATTAATTCCTATCTAGATCAATTATTATTATTATTATTATTATTATTATTATTATTATTATTATTATTATTATTATTATTATTATTATCCAAACGCCAATATCTCCCTCGTAATATCGGCGACAACAGTATTTTTAATAAAAGTCTACGGACTATACTCGCCCGTTTTCACTTAGTGTGGCGGAGTAATAATAATAATAATAATAATAATAATAATAATAATAATAATAATAATAATAATAATAATAATAATAATAATAATAATAATAAAACAATAATAATAAAAATAACAATAATGACAATAACAATAAATACCAGGGGGTCAAGGATAAAGGTCACACTCAAGGGACAATCAGGTCACACTTGTAGGTCAAAGGTCACACTCAAAGGTTAAAGTCTCCCACATAAAGGCTTGGGTCAAGAGTCTGTGTGCTACCATGAAATCAATAAACCACCTAACCTAACCTAACCTAACCTTGTCAAAAATACACTGTACCTCGGTGGGTAATAAGAGAAAATATCTAATAAACGAGGCAATACAACAAAAAAAGACAGTAAATAGTGGAATAAGACAAAATAGCAATAAACAGAGAAACCAAAACAAAACAGATGACTAGAATAGTGGGTGGAGCAAAATAAAAATAAAAATGGAAGCTTAGCAACAGAAAGATGATGATAACTACAAATAGGTGAGACTTACCAGGTGAAGCAGGTGACAGGTGAGTTAATTATATGAGCCACTGACTTACCTGTGGAGAGAAAAGAGGAAAAATATTGTGAGATTAATTTATATATGAGTTACAGGTGTGTGTGTGTGTGTGTGTGTGATAGGTCTCATAGTATATACATGTACGTATTTAAGGTTACTTACACATGAAAAACTTGTATACATAATTATATAAGAAATACCAATACAATAAATCATACTTATCATACAGGTATACACATAGGAACATACCGTATAATACAGACATCAACTGAAGACTCATACTCCTCCGTAGATTATCCTTCTTCTGACCCATGAACAGCCCCACGCCCATACACACGCCCACGCTCGACCCTACACCCATACCCACGCCCACATCCACCGAGGAGGAGCGATTCCTACTCGGAGGAACGCCCGCGACGCCCTCAGTCATCACCCCTACAGTGTCTCTCGCGTCATCCATCACGCCCACGCCCACCATAGAAGTGAGGATGGGTGTTGGTTTTTCATGTGGTTTTGGTCTGAGGGTTTAAGCATCGTCCTTCTGGTTTAACGAAGTGTCTCCTCTCCTTGGTTTAATAAATTCTTCCCCCAATGGTTTAACGAATCTCTTCCTCCTCCTGGTTTAACGACATGTTTTCAACGCCATTTTGATTCTTTAAGTCTTTCCTTCCTTTTGGTTTAATGATGCGTCTCATCCCTCCTGGTTTAACTATATACCTTACCTCTTAAACCACCATAAACCAAGGTCCTACGCACTCAGTCAGCCTCATAAACCACGAAATTACATCTCTGATTTAAGGAAGCAATACTCCCTCATACTCCCTCCCTAACTCCCTCACCTCTCCTACCTCAGTCTCTCACCTCTCCTCCCTCACTCCCTCACCTCTCCTACCTCACTCCCTCACCTCTCCTGCCTCACTCCCTCACCTCTCCTACCTCAGTCCCTCACCTCTCCTACCTCACTCCCTCACCTCTCCTACCTCAGTCCCTCACCTCTCCTACCTCAGTCCCTCACCTCTCCTACCTCACTCCCTCACCTCTCCTGCCTCACTCCCTCACCTCTCCTACCTCAGTCTCTCACCTCTCCTACCTCACTCCCTCACCTCTCCTACCTCAGTCCCTCACCTCTCCTGCCTCACTCCCTCACCTCTCCTGCCTCACTCCCTCACCTCTCCTGCCTCACTCCCTCACCTCTCCTACCTCACTCCCTCACCTCTCCTACCTCACTCCCTCACCTCTCCTACCTCAGTCTCTCACCTCTCCTCCCTCACTCCCTCACCTCTCCTACCTCACTCCCTCACCTCTCCTGCCTCACTCCCTCACCTCTCCTACCTCAGTCCCTCACCTCTCCTACCTCAGTCCCTCACCTCTCCTACCTCACTCCCTCACCTCTCCTACCTCACTCCCTCACCTCTCCTACCTCAGTCCCTCACCTCTCCTACCTCAGTCCCTCACCTCTCCTCCCTCACTCCCTCACCTCTCCTACCTCACTCCCTCACCTCTCCTACCTCACTCCCTCACCTCTCCTACCTCACTCCCTCACCTCTCCTACCTCACTCCCTCACCTCTCCTACCTCAGTCCCTCACCTCTCCTACCTCAGTCCCTCACCTCTCCTACCTCAGTCCCTCACCTCTCCTCCCTCACTCCCTCACCTCTCCTACCTCACTCCCTCACCTCTCCTACCTCACTCCCTCACCTCTCCTACCTCACTCCCTCACCTCTCCTACCTCAGTCTCTCACCTCTCCTACCTCACTCCCTCACCTCTCCTACCTCACTCCCTCACCTCTCCTACCTCACTCCCTCACCTCTCCTACCTCACTCCCTCACCTCTCCTGCCTCACTCCCTCACCTCTCCTACCTCAGTCCCTCACCTCTCCTACCTCACTCCCTCACCTCTCCTACCTCAGTCCCTCACCTCTCCTACCTCAGTCCCTCACCTCTCCTACCTCAGTCCCTCACCTCTCCTACCTCACTCCCTCACCTCTCCTGCCTCACTCCCTCACCTCTCCTACCTCAGTCCCTCACCTCTCCTACCTCACTCCCTCACCTCTCCTACCTCAGTCCCTCACCTCTCCTACCTCAGTCCCTCACCTCTCCTACCTCAGTCCCTCACCTCTCCTACCTCAGTCCCTCACCTCTCCTACCTCAGTCTCTCACCTCTCCTCCCTCACTCCCTCACCTCTCCTACCTCACTCCCTCACCTCTCCTACCTCAGTCCCTCACCTCTCCTGCCTCACTCCCTCACCTCTCCTACCTCACTCTCTCACCTCTCCTACCTCACTCCCTCACCTCTCCTACCTCAGTCCCTCACCTCTCCTACCTCACTCCCTCACCTCTCCTACCTCACTCCCTCACCTCTCCTACCTCAGTCCCTCACCTCTCCTACCTCAGTCTCTCACCTCTCCTACCTCAGTCCCTCACCTCTCCTACCTCAGTCCCTCACCTCTCCTACCTCACTCCCTCACCTCTCCTACCTCACTCCCTCACCTCTCCTACCTCAGTCTCTCACCTCTCCTACCTCACTCCCTCACCTCTCCTACCTCACTCCCTCACCTCTCCTACCTCAGTCCCTCACCTCTCCTCCCTCACTCCCTCACCTCTCCTACCTCAGTCCCTCACCTCTCCTACCTCACTCCCTCACCTCTCCTACCTCAGTCTCTCACCTCTCCTACCTCACTCCCTCACCTCTCCTACCTCACTCCCTCACCTCTCCTGCCTCACTCCCTCACCTCTCCTCCCTCACTCCCTCACCTCTCCTACCTCAGTCCCTCACCTCTCCTCCCTCACTCCCTCACCTCTCCTACCTCACTCCCTCACCTCTCCTGCCTCACTCCCTCACCTCTCTACCTCAGTCCCTCACCTCTCCTACCTCACTCCCTCACCTCTCCTACCTCACTCCCTCACCTCTCCTACCTCACTCTCACCTCTCCTCCTCACTCCCTCACCTCTCCTGCCTCACTCCCTCACCTCTCCTACCTCACTCACTCACCTCTCCTACCTCACTCCCTCACCTCTCTCCTCAGTCCCTCACCTCCCTACCTCACTACCTCACCTCTCCTACCTCACTCCCTCACCTCTCCTGCCTCACTCCCTCACCTCTCCTACCTCAGTCCCTCACCTCTCCTACCTCACTCCCTCACCTCTCCTACCTCACTCCCTCACCTCTCCTACCTCACTCCCTCACCTCTCCTACCTCAGTCCCTCACCTCTCCTACCTCACTCCCTCACCTCTCCTACCTCACTCCCTCACCTCTCCTGCCTCACTCCCTCACCTCTCCTCCCTCACTCCCTCACCTCTCCTGCCTCACTCCCTCACCTCTCCTACCTCACTCCCTCACCTCTCCTGCCTCACTCCCTCACCTCTCCTACCTCACTCCCTCACCTCTCCTGCCTCACTCCCTCACCTCTCCTACCTCACTCCCTCACCTCTCCTGCCTCACTCCCTCACCTCTCCTGCCTCACTCCCTCACCTCTCCTACCTCAGTCCCTACCTCTCCTCCTCACCCTCACCTCTCCTGCCTCACTCCCTCACCTCTCCTCCCTCACTCCCTCACCTCTCCTACCTCACTCCCTCACCTCTCCTACCTCACTCCCTCACCTCTCCTACCTCACTCCCTCACCTCTCCTGCCTCACTCCCTCACCTCTCCTACCTCAGTCCCTCACCTCTCCTACCTCACTCCCTCACCTCTCCTACCTCACTCCCTCACCTCTCCTCCCTCACTCCCTCACCTCTCCTACCTCACTCCCTCACCTCTCCTGCCTCACTCCCTCACCTCTCCTACCTCAGTCCCTCACCTCTCCTACCTCAGTCCCTCACCTCTCCTACCTCAGTCCCTCACCTCTCCTCCCTCACTCCCTCACTCTCCTGCCCTCACTCCCTCACCTCTCCCTGCCCTCACTCCCTCACCTCTCCTACCTCATCCCTCACCTCTCCTACCTCACTCCCTCACCTCTCCTCCTCATCCCTCACCTCTCCTACCTCATCCCTCACCTCTCCTACCCTCACTCCCTCACCTCTCCTGCCTCACTCCCTCACCTCTCCTGCCCTCACTCCCTCACCTCTCCTCCTCAGTCCCTCACCTCTCCTACCTCATCCCTCACCTCTCCTACCTCATCCCTCACCTCTCCTCCCTCACTCCCTCACCTCTCCTGCCTCACTCCCTCACCTCTCCTGCCTCACTCCCTCACCTCTCCCTGCCCTCACTCCCTACCCTCATCCCTCACCTCTCCTACCTCAGTCCCTCACCTCTCCTACCTCACTCCCTCACCTCTCCTGCCTCACTCCTCACCTCTCCTACCTCAGTCCTCACCTCTCTACCTCACTCCCTCACCTCTCCTACCTCAGTCCCTCACCTCTCCTACCCTCACTCCCTCACCTCTCCTACCTCAGTCCCTCACCTCTCCTACCTCACCCTCACCTCTCCTACCTCACTCCTCACCTCTCCTGCCCTTCACTCCCTCACCTCTCCTACCTCCTCCTCCCTCTCACCTCACCCTCACCTCTCCTGCCCTCACTCCCTCACCTCTCCTGCCCTCACTCCCTCACCTCTCCTCCTCATCCCTCACCTCCCTACCTCATCCTCACCTCTCCTACCTCACTCCCTCACCTCTCCTACCTCACTCCCTCACCTCTCCCTGCCCTCACCTCTCCTACCTCACTCTCACCTCTCCTCCTCAGTCCCTCACCTCTCCTACCTCAGTCCCTCACTCTCCTACCTCACTCCCTCACCTCTCCTACCTCACTCCCTCACCTCTCCTACCTCAGTCCCTCACCTCTCCTACCTCACTCCCTCACCTCTCCTACCTCACTCCCTCACCTCTCCTACCTCAGTCCCTCACTCTCCTCCCTCACTCCCTCACCTCCTACCTCAGTCCCTCACCTCTCCTCCTCACTCCCTCACCTCTCCTACCTCAGTCTCTCACCTCTCCTACCTCACTCCCTCACCTCTCCTCCCTCACTCCCTCACCTCTCCTGCCTCACTCCCTCACCTCTCCTCCCTCACTCCCTCACCTCTCCCTACCTCATCCCTCACCTCTCCCTCCCTCACTCCCTCACCTCTCCTACCCTCAGTCCCTCACCTCTCCTACCTCACTCCCTCACCTCTCCTACCTCAGTCCCTCACCTCTCCTACCTCACTCCCTCACCTCTCCTACCTCACTCCCTCACCTCTCCTACCTCAGTCTCTCACCTCTCCTACCTCACTCCCTCACCTCTCCTGCCTCACTCCCTCACCTCTCCTACCTCAGTCTCTCACCTCTCCTACCTCACTCCCTCACCTCTCCTACCTCATCCCTCACCTCTCCTACCTCAGTCCCTCACCTCTCCTACCCTCACTCCCTCACCTCTCCTACCTCACTCCCTCACCTCTCTCCTCACTCTCACCTCTCCTACCTCACTCCCTCACCTCTCCTACCTCACTCCCTCACCTCTCCTACCTCACTCCCTCACCTCTCACCTCCCTCACCTCTCCTACCTCACTCCCTCACCTCTCCTACCTCACTCCCTCACCTCTCCTGCCTCACTCCCTCACCTCTCCTACCTCACTCCCTCACCTCTCCTGCCTCACTCCCTCACCTCTCCTACCTCACTCCCTCACCTCTCCTGCCTCACTCCCTCACCTCCCTCCAGTCACTCCCTCACCTCTCCTACCTCACTCCCTCACCTCTCCTACCTCACTCCCTCACCTCTCCTGCCTCACTCCCTCACCTCTCCTGCCTCACTCCCTCACCTCTCCTACCTCACTCCCTCACCTCTCCTACCTCACTCCCTCACCTCTCCTGCCTCACTCCCTCACCTCTCCTCCCTCACTCCCTCACCTCTCCTACCTCACTCCCTCACCTCTCCTACCTCACTCCTCACCTCTCCTACCTCACTCCCTCACCTCTCCTGCCCTCACTCCCTCACCTCTCCCTGCCCTTCACCTCCCTACCTCATCCCTCACCTCTCCTACCTCACTCCCTCACCTCTCCTCCCTCACTCCCTCACCTCTCCTACCTCACTCCCTCACCTCTCCTGCCTCACTCCCTCACCTCTCCTACCTCAGTCCCTCACCTCTCCTACCTCAGCCCTCACCTCTCCACCTCATCCCTCACCTCTCCTCCCTCACTCCCTCACCTCTCCTGCCCTCACTCCCTCACCTCTCCTGCCTCACTCCCTCACCTCTCCTACCTCACCTCTCACCTCTCCTACCTCAGTCCCTCACCTCTCCTACCTCACTCCCTCACCTCTCCTGCCTCACTCCCTCACCTCTCCTACCTCACTCCCTCACCTCTCACTCCCTCACCTCTCCTGCCTCACTCCCTCACCTCTCCTACCTCACTCCCTCACCTCTCCTACCTCACTCCCTCACCTCTCCTACCTCACTCCCTCACCTCTCCTACCTCACTCCCTCACCTCTCCTACCTCACTCCCTCACCTCTCCTACCTCACTCCCTCACCTCTCCTACCTCACTCCCTCACCTCTCCTCCCTCACTCCCTCACCTCTCCTACCTCACTCCCTCACCTCTCCTACCTCAGTCCCTCACCTCTCCTACCTCACTCTCACCTCTCCTCCCTCACTCCCTCACCTCTCCTCCCTCACTCCCTCACCTCTCCTCCCTCGACACACGTGGGCAGGAGACAATAAGGTACACCTGAATAATCTTAAGTGTTTCACCACCCACCACCTCTCTCTCTCTCTCTCTCTCTCTCTCTCTCTCTCTCTCTGTCATCAGCAGTAAGGGTACAAGGGTCTGGTGTTGACAGACACAATGTATAAACTAACACCCAGGGTTATGTTGCGCGGGATAACACACACACACACACACACACACACACACACACACACACACACACACACACACACACACACACACACACACACGTTACATAATATCCCCAAAACTTGTAAACATGATGACGTCAGAGCCCGCCGTGACGTCAAACCACCGTGACGTCATAGATACACTGCGTCCCACAGGTGAGAGACAAAAACAACTCGAGACTCTAGCGGGTCAAATGAGCTTCAATGTTCCGTGTTTTATTTTTCTCAATTCATAAACACACACAAAAAAATAATAAAAATAATATTAGGGTAAAATATCAGTAATAGATCGTATAAGTGAAATAAAAAATACTGATTCCTTTAATCAATGTGAAGTAAAATAAAATAAAACTCATCTTTTATAACTAAGAAAAATATTAATGTGTGTTTCTTTAGTTCAAATTGGGAAAAAAAATTCTTTTCACTCATGGAAAGAAAGAAAATGAATACTGTATATGAGAGATTTATAAGTGAGGGATTTTACAAGTAATTTTCTACGTAAAGGGAATTCATAGGTATGGTATTTTATAAGTAATCTTCTAAGTGAGGGAATTTATAAAGGTGTATCATAAAAGCGACTCTGAAAAGGTCGAGGAGAAATAAAAGTAATATTTTTGGGGTCACCTGACGAGGGGTACATGCTGAGTCTACCTGGTGAGAGAGAGAGAGAGAGAGAGAGAGAGAGAGAGAGAGAGAGAGAGAGAGAGAGAGAGAGAGAGAGAGAGAGAGAGAGAGAGAGAGAGAGAGAGGTGTAAGGGAGAAGGGACAGATGTGTGATGGGAGAGAGATGTGTGAGGGGAGAGACAGGTGTGTGAGGGGAGAGAGATGTGTGAAGGGAGAGACAGGTGTGTGTGAGGGGAGAGACAGGTGTGTGAGGGGAGAGAGATGTGTGAAGGGAGAGACAGGTGTGTGTGAGGGGAGAGACAGGTGTGTGAGGGGAGAGAGATGTGTGAAGGGAGAGACAGGTGTGTGTGAGGGGAGAGACAGGTGTGTGAGGGGAGAGACAGGTGTGTGAGGGGAGAGACAGGTGTGTGTGAGGTGGAGAGGCAGGTGTGTGAGGGGAGAAGCAGGTGTGTGAGGGGAGAGAGTGTGAGGGGAGAGACAGGTGTGTGTGAGGGGAGAGACAGGTGTGTGAGGGGAGAGACAGGTGTGTGAGGGGAGAGACAGGTGTGTGAGGGGAGAGAGATGTGTGAGGGGAGAGACAGGTGTGTGTGAGGGGAGAGACAGGTGTGTGAGGGGAGAGACAGGTGCGTGGGAGAAGAGACAGGTGTGTGAGGGGAGAAACAGGTATGTGTGAGGGGAGGAGAAGCAGGTGTGTGAGGGGAGAGACAGGTGTGTGAGGAGAGAGACAGATGCAGCATCACCTGGGTCCGGCATCTTTAAAGGTCTCATATCTCAACTACCTGTACAGTCACTCGGGCTCATACAGTGAACGCTTGTAAACTGCCCAGAGTGAACGCGTAAAGGTTGAACGTCAGAATATTTGAGACTGAACGCCTGTGAAATTCTGAGTGAACGCGTGAAATTGAACGAGTGAAAGTGAAGGTGTAAAAGTGAACGCACCAGAATGAACACCCCGAGACCCATGAATTTGAACACCTACGACTGTATCTGTGAAAGTGAACGCCAGAGTAAGAGTTAAAAAGAACACACGGAGTTTTAACGAGTGGGAGAGGAGAAATGGCTGCCCCTCTCTCTCTCTCCCCACACCTGCTCCCCTCCCTCTCCCCACACCTGTCTCTTTCCCTCCCAACAGCTACCCCTCTCTCTCCCCACACCTGCCCCCTTCTCTCTCCCCACACCTGCCCCCTCTCTCTCCCCACACCTGCCCCTCTCTCTCCCCACACCTGCCCCTCTCTCTCCCCACACCTGCCCCCTCTCTCTCCCCACACCTGCCCCTTCTCTCTCCCCACACCTGCCCCTCTCTCTCCCCACACCTGCCCCTCTCTCTCCCCACACCTGCCCCTCTCTCTCCCCACACCTGCCCCTCTCCCTCCCTACAGTAATACCCGGAATTAAAATGCTCCTCCTGGGAATTTTCTCTCCCCCATAACGTTGATTGTTCAGATGGGCCCCGAGTCCTAGTAAGCCCCTAGTCCTAGCAAGCCCCACTTCCTATTAGAACTACGGCCTATTAGGACTGGGGCTTACTAGAACTGGGGCTACTGGGGCCTACTAGAACTGGGAGCCAACTGAGCCACCACCACAAGGGCATCATACACTAGGGGGCCACCTGAGCCTCACCTCCCACAAGACACAACAGGAGACGGGTGTTTGAGGTTCCTTGACAAATAACTACTGTATTGATCTCTCTCTCTCTCTCTCTCTCTCTCTCTCTCTCTCTCTCTCTCTCTCTCTCTCTCTCTCTCTCTCTGATCGGACAGGGGAAACGATATTCTAATTCCCTATGTCTCAACTCCCCGTCTGTTCGTCCGTTCGTCTGTCCGTATCTGAGCTGGGTCCCGTACGGTGTGTGTGTGTGTGTGTGTGTGTGTGTGTGTGTGTGTGTGTGTGTGTGTGAGTATCACTTAAAGGTTCCCCTGGCCTGATGCTCCTCTCTTATCACACCTGTGAGCTTAGGTCACCTGAGGAAACGATACAGGTGTGTGAAATGAGGGGTAAAACACACACACACACACACACACACACACACACACACACACACACACACACACACACACACACACACACCTGGAAACGAATTTGGGGCAGGTGAGGGGACGTGGCAGGTGAGTTAATGGATATACACACCTGGGTACATAGGAGGTATTTCAAGCCACACACCTTAAGAGGACAGGGTTGCAACAGGTGTGTGACAGGTAATACAGGCCACACATCTTACAGGACAGGGTTGCAACAGGTGTGTGACAGGTATTGAGCAATAAAGGTGTGTGGCGGTAATGAGGGAGACAGCCCGAGCGGAGGCCACCACAACTACACTGTCAGCTCCTCTAGTTTAAAGGGGCCAGTGTCTTCCCCAAGGAGAGCTTTTACGTGTGTGTGTGTGTGTGTGTGTGTGTGTGTGTGTGTGTGTGTGTGTGTGACCCACTCTCTGCCGGAACCTACATTAACCAGGAGGTCTCTTGAGTCTCCCCTTGAAAAAAAAAAAAAGAACGGCAGACCTAAAGAACCCTCTCTCGTTCTCTGCCTTGGTGAGAGACGAGAGTGAGAAGGAGCAGAAGGGGTGAGAGGGGTGAGGAGAGTAAAGGGAGGAGGGGAGAGGGAAAGGAAGGGGGAAGAGGGGAAAAGGGGCGGACAGCTTCAAAAAGACACCACTCGCCTCACACCCCCCTCCCTCCCTCCCCCGTCCATCTCACCACTTCAGGAAGATTATAATACTAGGTCGTGTTTCCTCTCTCTCTCTCTCTCTCTCTCTCTCTCTCTCTCTCTCTCTCTCTCTCTCTCTCTCTTCCTTACCGAGTGAATAACACCTCCTGGGTCTTGAGTGAGAGAGTTAGTGAAGGGAAGGAGGGAGATAAAAAGGAAAAAAAAAGAAATAAATGAAAGAAAAGGAAGAAAAACTGAAAGAAAGATAAAAATTAGGGGGGGGGAGGGGGAGGGAGGGGGGAGGGAGGAAGGGAGGGGGGTGGTCACTGAACCTCGACACCACACCCTGAGAGAAGTCCCCCCCCCCCCCCTAAGCTAACTGGTCCTCGACTTGAAAGTTTTGAGGGCCAGGCCGAGGGGACAAAGGACCTGACGTATATAAATGACAGATGAGGAGCCCTTAAGGGGAGGGGGGGAGGGGGTGTGGAGGTAAGGGGGTGGGGTGAGGAGGGGTTATAAGGGGTTGGGGGAACAATGGTGGGGGGGTGGGGGGTGTGTAAATGACGAATGTTTGTCCTTGAGGAAAGTGTTGAAGGAGGGGTGGTGTTTAAGAGACGTGTAGCGGTGGTAGTTGTTGGTGGTAGTGATTGTGGTAGTGGTTATGGATAGTTGTGGTGGGGGTAGTTGGTTAGTGGTGGTGGTGAACTGGGGTGGTTGGTTAGTGGTAGTGTGTGTGTGTGTGGTGATGACGGTTATGGAGAAGGTAATGGTGATAGATGGTGGTGGTGGTGATGGTGGTAGTGGTGGTGGTGATGGTGGTGGTGGTGATGGTGGTGGTGGTGATGGTGGTGGTGGTGATGGTGGTAGTGGTGGTGGTGATGGTGGTAGTGGTGGTGGTGATGGTGGTAGTGGTGGTGGTGATGGTGGTGGTGATGGTGGTGGTGGTGATGGTGGTAGTGGTGGTGGTGATGGTGGTAGTGGTGGTGGTGATGGTGGTGGTGGTGATGGTGGTAGTGGTGGTGGTGATGGTGGTGGTGGAAGTGGTGATGGTGGTAGTGGTGGTGGTGATGGTGGTGGTGGTGGTGGTGGTGATGGTGGTAGTGGTGGTGGTGATGGTGGTAGTGGTGGTGGTGATGGTGGTAGCTTTTAAGACCTCATAAAACAAACAGATCCTTCTCTCCCTTTACTCTCCCTGTCTCTTACGTCTTTATACCATCTCCTCATCCCTCCTCTCTCACTTCCCTCCCATAAATTCCTTCTACCTCTCCTTTCCTTCCTTCCTTCCTACCTTCCTTCCTCCCTACCCTCTCCCCCCCCCCACTCCTTTCACTCTCATTTCCCTGGCTTTTAGTTTTACGCCACACACACACACACACACACACACACACACACACACACACACACACACACTCTAGGAGCTTCGACACAACGGTGAACGCACACGACACCACAAATAACACCTAAATGAAACAGTGTCGAGATCCCCCCCGTTCGAACCCCTGTTGTATTGTCTCCCTGTTGTTGTTTCTGTTGTAAACGGTACTGTAAATACACTAATATACGCCATTGATAACTGCCGTTGAGTTTTTTTTATGTTTCTGTTGCTTCCCTTTCTCCTCGACTCTCTTTCTCTCTCTCTCCCTTCCCCCTTCCCTTCCCTCTACCCCTTCTTCCTTCCCTTCTACCCCCTATATTCTCTCCTCCCTCCCTACCTCCCTTCCTTCCCCCTTTCCCTATTCCACAAACAAAAATTCCGGCACCGTTCAATCTCCGGCGCTGGAAATTATTCCCTTATAACCGGCTCGCATTACCCGGCTGCCACCAAAATGCTCCGGCCCCGCCCTCACCGTAATGGGAATTTATTTTTGTTTTTTTTCAACGTTAATGGTTGTCGATTCGTACACATACACACACGTACACAAATACATATACGTACACACACACACACACACACACACACACCTTTCCTCCCATACGGCATTGTCTAACAGTTCTTCCTTATCATCAGGAGGAGGAGGAGGAGGCGTAGAATTCTTCCTAGGCAACTGGATGATAAGAGCACAGTTCTTCCTACGCACCAGCAAGAGGAGAACACTTTCCTAGACACCAGGAGGAGATCACCGCAGTCTCCAATGGACTGTACGCCAGGAGGACACATTTTTTCCTATACACCAGAAGGATGACGGGCCCTTGATCACTATAGGTCTCCTCCCACGCCGCCGTCAGGAGACAGACCCACACACTTGAAGGTCCTCACGTCTCCACCTGCACAAGACTAAGGCACTACTGATCCAACTGGTTTCACCTTAACCACAGGAGGAGGAGGAGTGATATGGGGGGCTGTGGGGTGTGGGGGGGGGGATGTGGGGGAGGTGAGAGGGTGGATGGATAATAATAATAAAAATAATCTGACCACAGTCCCTCATATGGTTGGACAACAATAAAAAGAAAAACGCAGACACTTGCATTTGTCATCACACACACACACACACACACACACACACATAAACAACCTTCCCAGACCATTTCCTCCCTCATTCTCTACTCTTCCTCCCTCTCATCTCCCTGTTCCTCCCTCCTACCCTCCCTCCCTCACCCCGCCCACACACCGTATCTAACCAGAGTGGTGTAACAGTATCCCCACCTCGGCCAGCACCATCGTCTTAGGTTCTATCTCTGCCTATCTTGGGATACCTACTGAGACACGACCTTCTCACTCAAACCATCCGAGACGCCAATGTTTTGATTCCCTTACTGAGAATTACCTGCCGCTCTGAGTCTCGGACTGTTTGCGTAATACGGAAGTCCTGGGGGAGGCGGAGTTGTGTGTGCTGTTGTGTAGAGAGAGAGAGAGAGAGAGAGAGAGAGAGAGAGAGAGAGAGAGAGAGAGAGAGAGAGAGAGAGAGAGCCCATCTTGGTGTCGCCGTAAGTAAGATGAGGGAGAGTTTGATTCGTTCCTAACAACTCCAGTTGGGCGGAAAACTTCTGCGTAGAAAAGTTCTGAGAAAGTGAGATACGAGAGACGCGGAGAGCGGATAATGGAGGAGGGGGAGGGGGGGAGGGGGAAGAGGAGGAGGAGGAGGTGATGTAAGGAGTAGCAGGAGAAGAGAGAGAGAGAGAGGTAAGGAGTAAATGAAGAGGGAGGAAAGAGTGAGAGAAAGAGAGGGGGGGGGGGTGAGGAGGAGGGATCGGTATGCTCCTCCGGACTGGTCATCTCAGAAAGCCGCTGTGTGTGTGTGTGTGTGTTGCCTCTCCTGCCCCGCCAGACCCCCAGCCAGGCAGCGAGTGAGTGAGTGAATCAGCGAGTGAGTGAGTGAGTGAATCAGCGAGTGAGTAAGTGAGTATATAAGAGGCAGGACAGAGACTTGTTTGGTTGGTGGTGTGGAGCTGAGAGGCCGTGAGAGTCAGGTTACTCCAACACCGCTACTGACTCACTCACTCTCTGCCTGCCTGGGGGTCTAGCAGAGGCAACACACACACACACACACACACACACACACACAACACACATCAGTACAGTTAATATGTGCTATACCTGTACACACACATACGACCCACAATATTCACTCAGACAGGGTGGTCATGGGTCGAGCGATAACAGCAGCGTGGTGAAGGAACAGCGCAGTGCAGTAGGGCGTGTGGGCGTGTAGCCGCGGCACTAGAGGCACCACGCCGTCTGGTCCACGCCTCTTGAAGTTTTAGGGGGTGAAGGGGGAGGGTGGGGGGAGGAGTGAGGGGGGAGGGAGAGGGTGAGGGAAAGGGAGGGTGTGGGGGAGAGGGAGGGGGTGAGGGAGAAGGGAGGAGTGAGGGGGAGGGGGGAGTGGGGGAGGGTGGGGGGAGAAGGGAGGAGTGAGTGGGGGAGGGGGGGAGGGAGGGGGAGAGGGAGGGGTGAGGGAGGGGGAGGGGGGTGAGGGAGAGGGAGGGGGTGCTCCTTCAGTCTCTAATATATGGAGTAAATTATCACCCTTCTCGTGTGGTGGTGTGTAGTGACGTCATCATCATCATCACAAACTTCCTATCTGTCTGTCTGTTTTCATTACCACTAACTTCCAAACTGTCCGTCTACTGTCTGTCTGCCACACTCTCTTGTCACACAGGAAAGAACAGTGGTAGCGGAAGTAATTATACAGACTTTGACAGACAGACAGACGGAAAAGGGGTAATTCATCGCCACAAGTAGACAGACACTTGAACAGAGTCGAGAGTGGCATAACTGTGTGTGTGTGTGTGTGTGTGTGTGTGTGTGTATTAACAAGTGTACAGTAAAGGTGCTCTCTCTCTCTCTCTCTCCCTCTCTCTCTCTCTCTCTCTCTCTCTCTCTCTCTCTCGTCTAGGTCACCACAGAATTATTCAGGTCAACACAGAACAAAACAACAGCTTCCACACGACGTCTTTTTCAACCACTTTAATATTATCGATTCTTTTTTTTTTCCTTTCGCGATGTTTCAATTTCGCGGTGTACCATGGTCGCAGTTTTCCTATTTCGCGAAGTTCCAAGTGTCTCAGTATCTCTCAGCGTCTCTCAGTGTCTCATCCAGGTAACCTTCTCCCTGGTAGAGGAGAACAACATGGAAACACTATTGTCACGCATCACTGAATCTAACCTCAGAGGAATAACAATTTATAGCAACAGAACCAAACACAAGTCATGCAGTACACACACACACACACACACACACACACACACACACACACACACACACTACACTATACCAACATACATAATACATCGCTTTACAAAAAGACACCATCTGTATACACTATCATTATACACCATACAATCATTCACCGCCCCTATACACCATACACCGCCCCTACACACCGCCCCTATACACCATACACCGCCCCTACACACCGCCCCTATACACCATTCACCGCCCCTATACACCATACACCGCCCCTATACACCATACATCGCCCCTATACACCATACACCGCCCCTATACACCATACACCGCCCCTATACACCGCCCCTATACACCATACACCGCCCCTATACACCATACACCGCCCCTATACACCATACACCGCCCCTATACACCATACACCGCCCCTATACACCATACACCGCCCCTATACACCATTCACCGCCCCTATACACCATACACCGCCCCTATACACCATACACCGCCCCTATACACCATACACCGCCCCTATACACCATTCGCCGCCCCTATACACCATACACCGCCCCTATACACCATACACCGCCCCTATACACCATACACCGCCCCTATACACCATACACCGCCCCTATACACCATACACCGCCCCTATACACCATTCACCGCCCCTATACACCATACACCGCCCCTATACACCATACACCGCCCCTATACACCATTCACCGCCCCTATACACCATTCACCGCCCCTATACACCATACACCGCCCCTATACACCATACACCGCCCCTATACACCATACACCGCCCCTATTGAGCCATTATAAACATTCTCTCGTCATATGAAACTCACCTGTAATCTGATCCACAGGTAAGCTTAATTAACCTAATATTGTCTTGAACACCTGAGAGACAGACAAACAGACAGACAGACAGACAGATAAACAGAGAGACAGATAGAAAGATTAATACCTCTTCTTCCTAATTAATCGACTAATAAGAATTCCCCAAGGTTCCATTATCTAAGATTTTCACCAATGAGAATTCACACTGGCTCTGTTATTTGGTAGTCGACCAATAAAAATGAAGATTGGCTTTGTTATGATATTTTCACTGGTGCTCATTAACGAGGCCAGATTATATGTCAAGTTTCAGTTTAGCCGAAGATGGGTCTCTTAGGGGCAAGGACCTGAGGAGGAAGACGAAGAGGAAGAGGAGGAGGAGGAAGAAGAGGAAGAGGAAGAGGAGGAGGAGGAGGAGGAGGAGGAGGAGGAGGACTTATCAGTACTCGACCTGTCCCGCCACTTGATCAAACATGATTGAACACGCCGAGACGAGTTTCAAAGTGACGTATGTATAGCGAAGACATGATAACATGATGCATAAGACGGTGCTCTCTCTCTCTCTCTCTCTCTCTCTCTCTCTCTCTCTCTCTCTCTCAAGGTAACTGTATGACTGTGGTAGGTGAATGTGTAATGCAGGATACTGGAATAGAAGGAATTATTTTGCAAGATTGGAATGACCTGGAATATGAAATTTACATCAGGAATGGGAATGGGATGGATGGGAAAATTTATAGCAGGAATGGGAATGGGTTGAAATGATGTCAGTTTCTTTAATATTTTTTTACGAGATTTAATTGAATACATGATAGTTATTACCACACACACACACACACACACACACACACACACACACACACACACACACACACACACCAACAACAACTATTGCCACTCACCACAACAACTATTACCACTCACCACAACAACTATTACCACTCACCACCACAACTATTACCACTCACCACAACAACTATTACCACTCACCACAACAACTATTACCACTCACCACAACAACTATTACCACTCACCACAACAACTATTACCACTCACCACAACAACTATTACCACTCACCACAACAACCATTACCACTCACCACAACAACTATTACCACTCACCACAACAACTATTACCACTCACCACAACAACTATTACCACTCACCACAACAACTATTACCACTCACCACCACACACCTTCACCTGGTCTATGTAACTCAATCAGTGGACGCACAACAGACGTTCATTTACACTCCTGTTCGAAACTGTATCGAACCCAAATGAGATATTACTCTTATGTCTATCGGTACATCGGGCAGTTCGGAGCCTCATTCTGGCAGTTTGGAGACTTATTTTGGCAGTTCAGAGTTTCGTTCCAGCAGTTCAGACTTATTGCAGCTGTTCATAGACTCGTTCTAACAGTTTGGAAGCTTATTTTGGCAGTTCAGAGTCTCGTTCCAACAGTTCAGAGTCTCGTTCCAGCAGTTCAGTTTCGTTCCAGCAGTTCAGAGTCTCGTTCCAACAGTTCAGAGTCTCGTTCCAGCAGTTCAGAGTCTCGTTCCAGCAGTTCAGTTTCGTTCCAGCAGTTCAGAGTCTCGTTCCAACAGTTCAGAGTTTCGTTCCAGCAGTTCAGAGTCTCGTTCCAGCAGTTCAGAGTCTCGTTCTAGCAGTTTTAGAATCTTGACACTTCCTTTATCTTGACGAAGGCGCCGACGAAGAACCAATAGAATACCACCTTCCTCTCCCTCTATCTAGTGTACGAGCCTCTACACAGGTGAGTTAACAAGGTGTACTAGTTAATTAAGCGACTCACCTGCTATTTCCTTGGAGGATTGAGCTCTGGTCGTCAGCATCTGTGTGTAGGAAAGGTAAATATATTAGGGAATTATTTATTTGTATTCTATTTTAAGGATTCTGTATGATCACCTTATAAAAATGTAACTTAATGTTTTATAAATGTAATTGATACAAGATATAGTATAAACATCTATCTATCAAAGTCCCACTCTCTCTCTCTCTCTCTCTCTCTCTCTCTCTCTCTCTCTCTCTCTCTCTCTACCCAGCCAGGCAGTGCTTCAGGCAGCCAGAGTCTTGCACAACTTAGGGAGGGGGGAGGTGAGGAGGAGTACTTGGTGTCCGCCCTACCCACTTCAAGTCCTTGTGAGCCCTTGAGTCTACCATCTGGTGCTCTCTCTCTCTCTCTCTCTCTCTCTCTCTCTCTCTCTCTCTCTCTCTCTCACACACACACACACACACACACCTTCAGCTGTCAGGGTCATTAAGCACCGTTCATCAGGTCTTTCTCATATAACAAACAAAATTGCCGAATACTACATAAACTGGTGACGAATGACGCTACTCTTGGTATAATCATCGCCAACAGACACCCTAACCATCCCCAAATAACACTGTTTCCCAATAAGTGAGATTATCATGAGAAAACGGTATGTGAAATGCACGTAGCTAAACTGAATTCCTTGGACCAACACAAACACTATATATTTAACTGATTTTTAACGCATTTACTCTTCTCAAACTTATAACTCACAGAGTATTCTATCAGTTATAACAACACGGTAATACAACTGTTTACAACCACATTATACATTTTTTACGCTAATCATTACACAAACTATAATGAAGCGGCATTTTTCGTATTAAAGTCCCGACGGTTACATTATATAAACCACAACCTTCCATCTAATTAATGTTTCAGAAATTATAGTGAACTTTATATAAACGTAATGATTCACACCTGTTAATTAACCTCACACCTGGCAATTAAAGCCTACCTGCGTGTGTTATGGGAGAGTCTTGTCGCGTAAAGACAGATAAATATAGATGAGTTACTGTTGGCGGGAAGGTGCGTTTTCTCTCTCACTACATCCAGAGAAAACGGAAGGAAAGATGGCAGATGCTGAGGTAATTTTCAGATTCATGAGGTATTATTTTTTTTTCCCACGACTAAATCTTTGGCCGGTGATTTACGGTTATCTCTCTCTCTCTCTCTCTCTCTCTCTCTCTCTCTCTCTCTCTCTCTCTCTCTCTCGTTCTCAAAGGGTTAAACAATACCAGTTTAATACAACGACTGCTACACTCACTGAATAATGTCACTCATAGATTTAGATGAAAGGTCAGAGGTCATCCAGGATTTATAACTATTTTCCTAAGCGAAAAAATCTGTCACCGGTACAACACAACAACGTCAGGGTAACAGTTTATATCATGAACTTGTGTAAATGATGTTCGCGGATGATGACAGTCTGGTGAACTAAATCGGCACAAGTAGCAGACATTATCGTTTCATTTTCACCAACATTCTCTCGCACTTTCACCACCATTCTCCCTCATCTTCACCACCATTCTCCCTCATCTTCACTACCATTCTCCCTCATCTTCACCACCATTCTCCCTCATCTTCACCACCATTCTCCCTCATCTTCACCACCATTCTCTTTCACTTTCACCACCATTCCCTCATTCTCCCTCACCACTGCTACCCTACTACACATATATCATTGTACAAACTTAATTAAGGGTTACTCACCGGCGTCTCTCCAGAAGAGTCCTCAGAGGGCGTGGTGGCGGGGGTGTGTGCCGCGTGGGGCTGGGCGGGGCGCGTCTCTAGGGTGGGGGCCGAGCAAGCCTTCCCCGGCGACGACTGGTGGTTGGGTGACACTAGCGACAGGTGACGAGGCCGCGTGGGTTTTGACGGAGCTTTAGGGGGCTTGTCCTCCGTCAGCGTGGGTAACGTAGGTGCTGAGGGCGTGAAGGGAGTACGGGAGGAGTGATGCAGCGGGAGGGGCGGGAGGGCGGCCTCGCTATACACGCCCCTGAGCACCCCTGCCACAGGTATTATGGCGGAGTCCAGGCGAGGCTCACTGTGTGTGTGCCTCACCATCCGCTCCACTGATCCTCCACGACTACCTTCCAGCGTCTCATTAGACTCACGGTAACTGTCATGACTGTCCTCGTCGATGCTGTGGGCGAGCGTGGGCGGCTCAGGGTCCGTCTGAGTGGTCTGGTCTTCACGTCGGACCCACTGTTCATGGTGTCGTGGTCTGGGGCGGCGTGGACGGTAGTGAGAGCTGTGTTCACTCTCCCTCCCGCTGCGGTTGTGCGGTATGTACCGTCGGATGCGACGCTCGAAGCTGTTCTCCAGACCAGTGTCTTCCGAGGAGAGGTTGGAGCCCGAGAGGTCGAGGGTGACGTGAGGGTGAGGGCTGACTGAGGGCCGCGTCGACACTGTGCCAATTCCAGATTCTCCATTAAGGTCGAGTGTGTCCAGCGACTCTGACAGCGACAGGGAGGAGTCGTCGCGGGGCATGGACGCTGGCGTGGGCGGCGGTGAGGAGGAGGAGAGGGACCCGTCACGAGACCAGTCGTCATCATCGTCGACGTAGTCCTCGCCATAGTCGTCCTCGGTGGCGCTCAGAGCCAGGGACGAGGCGCAAGGCTCCATGGAGGCCAAGTCGTCGCAGCCATACTCACTGAGCCAGGTATCTGAGGACGCCCTGGAAGCCGGCGGGGGCGTGGGCGCGGGCGTGGTCTGTGTGAAGGCGTCGAAGACCACCGTAGAGGAAAACGATAGGTCGTGGGCGGCGGTGGAAACCGGGGTGGAAGCTGGGGTGGAGAGGGGCGACGGGGGGAAGCATGGGGGAGGAGGCAGGTCCTGGGGCGGCTGGTCCATACTGCCACGACGGATCCGAGACTCTACAGCACGGAGGAAGTCATCCAGAGCCTCCGGGCGGTGCTGCAACAACACCACACATGAGTACAGAAGCTGACGGGTCAACTAAACTTAACTTAATCAAACTAATATCGTTAGAGTCCATATTTTCCCTTCACTAGTATTCGTACTCAATGACTTACATAAACTATGACTGCTACAACTTAACACTACTCCGTGAACCAACAGTACATGTACTTAAGAGTTCTTAGTTACGTAAAGTACTAAAATAAGTAAACTATGTGTAATTATGAAGATCACTCTACCTGTCAATTTAAACCTATTAATTGGTTATCTACGCCATAAGATGAAATGTTCTGCTAAACCAAACCTAACCTAACCACACTTAACTAAACTTACCCCAACCACACCTAACTGAGCTTAACCCAACCACACCTAACTTAACCACACCAAACCTAACCACACCTATAGTAAGGGGTCACAGGAGGGTGTTGGTCTACATACCGACTGGGTGGAGGAGTTGACGAGCCTCGTGTTTTGGTTATGCAGGGTGGTACGGGTCTCGTCCAGGGAGAAGCTGCGGTACCTTGGGGGCGGCTTCCTTAGGTCGACGTCACAGCGGTCTCTGGCCTCCTCCCGCAGTTGCCAGGAGAGAGGAGGCACTGCCGAGCCCTCCACCACACTACTACTAGAGAGGTCAGTCACGCTGCAGTCTTTCGTGTCGCTGCGGTTAGACGTCTCTCTCTTTGGCCTGAGGTCACCCTTGGCTTCGTCTTGGAGGGTGATGGTGGCGAGGCGAGGACACAAAGTATCTGAAGGTGCGTCTGTTCTCTCCTTCTTCGCCTCCTCCCTGGTCGTCTCCTCTGCCTCCGACGCATCACACACAGTACTGATATCACTACTTTCATACGGGGAGCTGAAAGATGGATTAGTTTTGTGTTTGTCTTTCTTGCGGTTCTCAGGGATGGAGACGGAGAAGATTATATCCCTGCGGCCCTGAGCCCCAACAGGTGTCAGATGCAGGATACCGGTGATGGGCTCCGGCCAGGGGGCGTGTCCTGACGCCTTACTGTACGACGCCTGGCCCTCACCACCCGACTCCCTGGGGCCCTCCATCCTTCCTTCGGTCTCCGTCATGATCACGTCTCCGTCATCCCAGTCCTTGAAGACCAGGTCATCCGGCGTGTGACATGCGATGGTGGTGGGGTCGAAGAATATCTCCGGGGTGAGGTACTGCTGAGTGACGGGTGACGACGGCCAGGAGTCACACTCAGAGTGGGATCGGTGGACGCTCAGAAGGGACAGTGAGGAGAGGGACGAGTTGAGAGAGCGGGAGGACGTGGGGCTGATGGAGGTGCGGGAGAGAGGCCGCACTACACTCCCTGTGATGGGCTTCTCCTCCAGCTCCACCTCCAGCTCGTCAGCGGGTGGCAGCGTCTCCCACGACGACGTGTTGAAGGTCGGGGCGGGAGCCGACAAGAGAGACAGGCTGCCGTACACCCTGGGGGTCGGCAGTGTGTGGCGGCGAGCGTCCAGCTGTCCAGGTGTTATCACGCTCAGTAAGGACGGCTCACTCTTACGCCCTGACCCACCACACTCTCTGCCACACGCCAGTCTCTCTCCTGGCAGTTCTAGATCCAACATGTTAACTTCCTCAAAGTTATTGTCATCTGTCACTTCAGGAGCAGTGACACACACTGACACTCTTTCCCTATACTCAAAGGCGTCCGCTTCTCTTGTTGCCTCCCCAGGCACCACCACTGTCGTCTCCTCCGGGTTGTCTGTAGTGTTAATTGTCGACTTTTCATCTGTAGTGGAAGACAACAACCTGGCACGACAGTGTGGACACGCCTCGGGGTCACACGGGCGGTCAGTAAGACTACACGCGCCCTCCTGGTCCGCCCACTCCCACGACTCACTCACGCCCTTCCTCAGATCCGACGGCGTGAAGGCTGAAGAACCGTTAGTGTTAAGGAAGGTCTCTGAGGCCTTGTGCAGCTTGGCGGTGTCGGTAAAGTTGGTGGCGTCAGTGTGGGCGGCACCAGCAAGGTGGGCGGGCTGGGTGTGGTCCTTCCACCCGTTGGCCAGCCCCCGACCGCCGCCGTTCACCTGGCGCCGCTCTACTATACTTGGCCGGAACTGTTCATTGTGTTTCTCCGCGTACCCCGTCTTCCTTATCTTGCCGTAGTGGCCCTCACACAGGCTGTGAGCGGCGGCATCCAGGGCGCTGCGGGGCGTGGCGGGGACATCAACAGGTTCAGACTGAGCGATGGGGTAGAGGGTGGCCTGACTGGTGCTGTTGCTCGCGTCCGCGGGCGTGGGCGGCTCAGCGTGGGCGCCATCAATGACTGAGAGGTGGTGAAGCGCCCAGGGGCTGAGGCCGGCGCCCTCGTCCAGTGAGTGTGAGCGAGAGAAGCGAGGATTGACCCGAAGTAGTTGACAGCTGACGTCGGTGTCGTCGGGATGGGCGGCGGAGGCGCTGTAGGTGATGGCACCGGCCCCGCAGAGACTGACGCTACGGTGGCCTCCTGAGCGTGGCAACGTGTAGGTCTTGAAGGCCCCCTGCCGCTCCCCCGTTAAGGTGTCGTCGCGGCCTGCACTGTGTGTGGCGCCCATGTTGTTGCTGACAGGGCCGGGGAGAGTCGCCCGCCTCACTGGCCGCCTCGCCCTGCCACCATCCTCGCCACGCTGGCCGACACTGTCACACTCTCCAGTACGGCGACTCTTCCTGGCGACGTCTACTCCCTGGCCGCTGTCACCACTCAAGAATCTCTGGAAGTTAAAGTCTACCGGGGCCCCGTTATTGGTGTGTCGTGGAGGGGGGTGGCCGTGAAGGGTACGGATCTCTTCCTCCACCAGGGAATGAAAGTCCTTCAGCAAGCCCTTGGACCACTGCTGCAGATGCGGGTCCGTCCGGGGCTGCCAGGGGGGCGGGGTAGAGCCACCATTGCGGGCTTGAGCAGTGGTGAGGGCGGGGGCTGAGACGCGGCGGGTCTTCCTGAAGAAGGGGACACGACGTCTGGGGTGTGAGGACGGGGTGGACCCCTGACGCCTCACAGAGCACGTGGGCGTCTCACCAACACCACTGTAAACTTTGCGGATTTTAGACGGCGATGCTTGTCCGTCTAGCAGTGGTGGGCGTGCGGGCGTGCGTGGGCGTGGAGGGTGGTTCTCCCGGCTGGCTGGTCTGGCTTCAGGCTCCACGAACACCGCGCTGATCTCCTCCTGAAACAAGAAGAACACGAGTTATGGACAGACTTTTAAAAGTAACTGTATCAAAATGTTATACAGACAGACACACACATAGAGGTACATCCTGACACACAAGACAACAAGGACTGAGCTGACACATTATACTGCTGGCGGGTGAGGACTCCCACACTGACCACCCTCAGCTGGCAGGACCACACACGTGTCTCTCAACCCACTCACACAACACTCACACCTCGCTGAAGAAGGGATTAAGATCAAGTAATGACTGGTCACCCCACACACAGCTCCCCCCCCCCCCCCTGACACCACGACGGAGCTAAACTTACGTCTAATAAAGCGACTCTTAAGTGTAACATTAGACCAAAAACAACCCCCCCAAAAAAAACAATATTAAGAAAATAATTTACAGGTGAAGACACAACACAAGAAGACAAATACAGACAGACACGAGTCGATCCTTTGTCGACCAGGAGGAGATGTATCAAGTTAATCATGTGTAGTGTATGTATCATGAAACAAGGTCAGTGGTCCACTAGATGTTGTCGCTGTTAAACTAAGGTAGAACACAAGTACCCCTGACAGTGTGTCCCTCGTGCATACATTAACAACACTGAAGGCAAAGTGTGCGGACAGACATATGACCGAGGACTACAACACTATGTCTTTGATTGTGAGAAAATAGAAAACCTCTGGGGGTAGTTATGAACATCCCCTGTGTGCAATGGTATTCGGATTGAGTCGTGTGTGTGTGTGTGTGTGTGTGTGTGTGTGTGTGTGTGTGTGTGTGTGTGTGTGTGAGCTGGGTGATATGAGGTGGGTGAAGCAGGGATCGTGTGTGTGTGTGGGTGAAAGAGCGCCTTGTTTACACACACATAAGCCAACCTTTCAAGGCAGCGGAGTCCGATTCCTCTGTGTGTGTGTGTGTGTGTGTGTGTGTGTGTGTGTGTGTGTGTGTGTGTGTGTGTGTGTGTGTGTGTTAAAACCAAAAACACGTACAAAAATACACATGTGTTGCGGGGATCATCTTGTTATATTACAATAAGTCCACGTACATAAATTTAAGGACAATCCACGGACACTAATACGGTTTATAGTGTTTACATCCGGTGAGAGAAGGCGACGATGTGGATGGTGGAAGATGGATGAGGGGAAAATAGTGGATGGAGAAGACGAAAGAAGAAGAAAGACGAAAAAATTGAAAAAAAATGAAGAAGTTAAAAGAAAATGAGGAACAATAACAACAACAGAACAAGAAAAAGAACAAAAAGAACAAATCGACAAGACAACATCGGCGGGGGGAGGGGAGGAGGGGAGGGGGGATCGAAGCAGGAGACGTGGTGGAGGCTGGAGGTACAGTCACCCCCTTGTCATCTACGATACCCCAAACCGGAGGTTAAGAGAGAGAGAGAGAGAGAGAGAGAGAGAGAGAGAGAGAGAGAGAGAGAGAGAGAGAGAGACCCTTGTTATATGTGACACCCCCTAGTACATATTGTATATCAGGGGGGGGGGGGGGGGTGAGTTATGACCCCTTAGTTTATATCAGGGGGTAACTGGGTGTACTGGCTCACACACCTGCCTACCCCTGAGTGTCCCTAACTTACACATTCCTGAGGAGGAGGGATTAAGGGGGAGGGGGAGGTGAGGAGTGAGGGGGTGGGGGGGGGAGTAAGGTGAGGGGGGAGCAGATTTATGAGTACTGATCTTCATATGGGAAAGAATTACATAATCCTTGATGTTTACAGTCATCTTGAGGTGTACATGTGTGTGTGTGTGTGTGTGTGTGTGTGTGTGTGTGTGTACTGTGACTCAGTTCATTAAAAGGGGCAGTAGATAAAACAGAAGTGAGTGAAGCAAGTCGACCTCACTTCAAGGAGGAGGTATAGAAGTGAGTGAAGCAAGTCGACCTCACTTCAAGGAGGAGGTAGACGACCCTGACTTGTTTATTAATAATCCTCAAGGTCACTCCACAAATACCCGATTAAAGGAAGAAGGAGGAGGAGGAGGAGGAGGAGGAGGAGGTAGGAAGACCTTATCATATCCTCTTCCTCCTCCGTCATCTTATCTCTCTCTTCTTCTCCTCCTCCGTCATCTTATCTCTCTCTTCTTCTCCTCCTCCCGTCATCTTATCTCTCTCTTCTTCTCCTCCTCCGTCATCTTATCTCTCTCTTCTTCTCCTCCTCCGTCATCTTATCTCTCTCTTCTTCTCCTCCTCCGTCATCTTATCTCTCTCTTCTTCTCCTCCTCCGTCATCTTATCTCTCTCTTCTTCTCCTCCTCCGTCATCTTATCTCTCTCTTCTTCTCCTCCTCCGTCATCTTATCTCTCTCTTCTTCTCCTCCTCCGTCATCTTATCTCTCT
>CAUDMG010000797.1:1765000-1792500 GCA_958450375.1 Homarus gammarus | reverse complement strand
GAGCTAAGATAGGTTAGGTTAGGTTAGGTTAGGTTAGATTAGATATATATTTTAAAAGCAACCACAATAAAATGTTGTCTCCTCTCCTTGGAAACCAGAGACCTAGACCAAAGCAAACACCCCAGGAAGGTCTTTTTTTTTTAATTAACCTGGTGATGACAGGTAAATGAGAGTGGGACCCCAAACTCACCTGTGAACACCTGCGGTAATGAGAGGTAGGTGACGTGTTATACCTGTCCTCATATCACACTCCTTCTACAGGTACTTTCTCCCTTCAGTATACACCTTTAAACACACCTGTCCTTCCGTCTCGTCCTCCTCCTTGTGTTGAGAGAGAAAGGTGTTCAGGCCATTGACAGAAGCACCTGTGTTTCCTCTGTCTCAAGTAACACCACTGAAAGGGTTCCTCCTGAAGGTGGTCTATAGATGAGAGGTCTTTGTATCTACACCTACAGGTTCACCGCACGAGATAGTCAGGTGTTTCTCTCTCACTCTCTCCATCTATATTCTTCCTTGTCTTAATGCTAGTCAATCATCACCTCGTGTTAATTCTCACTAATATCACCTTAATGACAGGTAGTACATCCACTTTCTTGGGACAGTCACTCTGAGAACTCGTTATGATTTAGACTCCAGTGGGGAACAACGAGTAAAGTCAATGTAGAGTTGAAATAATCACACACTTTTGGACACGATCTAGGGAATATTATTTTTGATGATATTTATTATTATCTGTTAGGTGTATTATGGTCACTTATAGGTAACGGTGTGGGAGTTTGTTTCCTCACTACAGCCACAACATCACTACGCCATCACACACACTTAAAAGACTTTTCCGGGTGAACCTCCACAAAAACACCACAGTAGGACCCACCACCACCACCAACACCACCGGACGTTGCTACACACCCCAACACCAACACTTGACCCATCTACAACAATGGTCTCCAACACTAATCACCATCCACAGCACTGACTACTACCACCATCATCACCACCCTACAACAGGCACACACGAGCACTGAATTGTTGTTGTTGTTGTTGTTTATCGAGGGCGGGGGGGAAGGGAGGCGAAGCGAAGCGCGTCCCGAGGGCACCGTGAACAAGATACGAGTGTAGCGTGAACTCTTTTGACACTGTTACTGCTGGTCCGCCGTGAGAGAGGTGCCACCCGGCCATTTCTTGACCCTGGCACACTTTAAAAGGCGGAGGTACACCATCTTCCTCGTCTTATAACATCCACTTAAGACAACACGACGATAATCCTCCTCTCGTCTCCTCGTGTGTCCGTATTGGAGGTTAGACTCACAAACACCGCGCCTTCGATGGATCAAAGATCGTTAAATGGTAAGTAACAACTGAGCCGGGAGGACATGAGGCAGTGAGCGTCATGCACTGCACCGCCCCCACCCCCCCCCCCCACACACACACTTCTTCTTCTTCGTCTCGTGATTGACTTTTTTCCAGACGACATCACAAGCTGAGTGTGAGGGAGAGGGTCGTGTTGAAGGAGGAGCAGCAGGAGAAGGTAGTACGACTCACGACCCAAGGCCAGGGTAGTGGTGGTGGTGTCTGGCGTCTGAGCACCACCCCTCCCTCTCTCCCTCCCTCCCTCATTCCATCCCCCAGTGGACCACAGCCACTGTAAACGGCCGCATTGTCTCGCTGTCCCCACTAACTGCCGGAGAGGGAAGGGGGGGGGGGAGTGGTGAGGGAAGGAGGGGGAGGTGAGGGGAAGGAACAGGAGGAGTTGTAGTTGGAAAGCCATGAACCGTTTCCCCTCTTAACTCTTTCAACACACCAGTTCACCCCGACACACACACACACACACACACACACACACACACACACACACACACACACACACACACACGAAACAACCTAACCTAACCTGTCTTTAATTAACCCTTTATGTGAATCAGTTGTTAAATAGCGAAAACTACAACTAAGACTAAAAAAAAACAACTACAACAACAAATACAGCTACAACAACAACAATAACAATTACAGCAACTACAACAGCCACAGTTCCTACCACAACCACCAGATACACACGCCTCAATGGTCCACACTCGCCCGTCCCATAACCACAAGAGCACCATCATTCACCTCGAATCTATTTCAAGCACAAGTCAGATATAATATATTTCAAGAGATTCAATCACACACTCCAAGCCACGAGTCTACAGGTGTGGAAAATATAGAGTCATATATGAATCACTTGAAATACGTATAATGAATCATACATTTCGTAAAGTTTTGAAACCTTTGAATCATACGTTTTGAAATAAATGATTCATATATTTTGAAGAACTCGAATGAACACCTGACAAGGATTTGATTGGAAGATTAACGGCGATCTCTCTCTCTCTCTCTCTCTCTCTCTCTCTCTCTCTCTCTCTCTCTCCTACACATACTTTCTCTCCCTCTCCTACACATACTTTTCTCTCACAAATTCTCTCCATCGCTGCTACTAATTCCGACCCACTTACCCTCACTTAACCTCCCTCTCTCCCTCCCTCTTTCAACACAACACTAATAACAAAATTTTACACAAGACAGCCTCTCTCTCTCTCTCTCTCTCTCTCTCTCTCTCTCTCTCTCTCTCTCTCTCTCTCTCATTATTCTTCAACATCAAAATAGGGAGAAGAGAGAAATCTGTCTGTCTGTCTGTCTGTCTATCTGTCTGTCTGTCTGTCTATATACAGCTATATACAGTATATAGCCGACTAGACACATACCCCTAAAACACACCCTAGAAACACCCTCTAGACACGCACTCTCTGACACACACACACACACACACTGAAACACACCCTAGAAACACCCTCTAGACACGCACCCTCTGACACACACACACACACACACTGAAACACACCCTAGACACAGACCCCCAGACACACACCTAAATTAAACAAATAAATAAGGGACAGAAATACTCGTCTATAAATCCCAGATAATAAAAACAGAGGTTAAATTTAGCATAGTCTCCCTTGTTAAATATCTCCGTTTTCTTTGCCTCCTTCCACTATACCTTAATCTATGGGCATTTCCTGCGTCTTGTTTGTAAACAGTGTAAGGTCGTCTCAAGTGGATTAGATATGGCGTATCTCTCTTTGTTATTGTTTGTATCCATCTCATCAAAGGAGAGAGAGAGAGAGAGAGAGAGAGAGAGAGAGAGAGAGAGAGAGAGAGAGAGAGAGAGAGAGAGAGAGAGAGAGAGAGAGAGAGAGACTGACTTCATGTTCGTGTCATCTTTCTCTCACTATCTCTCTTTACTTATTTCACTTCCTTCCTTCCTTCTTCTTTCCTTCCTTCCTTCCTCATATCCCTTACTTCCTTCTCTTATTATCCTCCTCCTTCCCTCTCACCCTCCCCCTATCATAACACACGGCTCTCAACTCATTGACTTAAGAAAAAAACTGAAATTTCATCGTTGCTTCATGTACCCTTCCCCTCTCCCTCACTCCCCCCCCCCTCTCTCCTTCTCTCTCCCCTCACTTCTCCCCTTCTACTCCTACGTCATGACCCCACACACACACACACACACACACAAACCTCTATCTTGACTCAGGGCCGCTAAACACCTCCACAACACAACGCCATCATTAAAGACTCGACCCATGGCGCCACCACTACTAAACAGGGTTCACTTAATGCCACCAACACTTATACCGACCAACGTTTACACCACCCTAGGGGGAGGGGGGTGACAGTACTCTGGGGGCATCACCCTGGGGGCATCACTCTGGGGTTATCACTCTGGGGGCATCACTCTGGGGGTATCACTCTGGGGGCATCACTCTGGGGGCATCACTCTGGGGATATCACTCTGGGGGCATCACTCTGGGGGCATCACTTTGGGGGTATCACTCTGGGGGCATCACTCTGGGGGCATCACTCTGGGGCTATCACTCTGGGGGAGAAAATCACTCTAGGGCAGAGGATCAACACTTCTGGGGTGACAACAATAATTTAGGATAAAGATGAAGAATAGTGAATAAATACGATAAATAAGGAATAGAAAAACAACAACGATTAGATCAAAAACAAGTAATTAAACGAGAAACAAAATAATAAAATAAATAAGCAAGAGAATGAATAATTGCCCAAACAAATAAAAAAAACATTATAGGAATAAATCTAAATTAAAAAAACACCTAAAACCAACATTAAAAATCGTCATATTAAAACACACAAACACACGCCGCTCACTATCTCCTGAGAGAGAGAGAGAGAGAGAGAGAGAGAGAGAGGTGTTCACATCTCCAGCTTGTGGGAAAAATATATGTAATGCATATATAAACTAAGAATGCGGATCTTGACAACACACGGCGGCGTTTAAGAGCACACATGAAGCTGCCCCATACTGATGAACGATAGAGAAAGAAAGAAAGAGAGAGAAAGAGAGAGAAAATCGCCATGCAGGTTCAAATTAAGCTATAATAATAATAATAATAAATGTTTTAGGCTAGCGGCTGTGCTCGTGGTAACTTTCCCAACACTGGCCATCATGGAGGCTCACATACATTAATCACAAATAATAAGACCATCCACCTTAGTCAAAATATCCTCCCAGAAGACGGTGTTAAGTGGAGGCAGTGAGGGCAGCGAACATGTGGAGGTACTAAGTTATCCGAGGCGTGACACTCACATTCCCGCCAACCTCGCCATTAAGGCTCTAGTTACTGAGCCTGCACCGCCATGACGTCACCGACCAAAACAAAAGTTACAAGCACTTCACCATCCTAAAAGTCATTCCGGGTTACGTAAAAGATTTTCATCGAGGGAATATTTCAGTATTAAAATGTATAATTAAATATACAACACATGCGTCTCATTCGTTGTCATTTATATTCTTTAGTTGGTTTCCGTTAATTTATTTTAGTATTTAGTGAAGGAAAAATTTTCTTCTCCATAAGACCTACAGTCATGTCCCCCAGTGAAGGTCAGGTATTATAAGCAACATCATCACTACAGAACTAAACCTCCTGACATAAACTTAAATACAGAATTTATACATAAACTCAGAAAATATTGAATAAAACACTTCAATACACTTTTTTTTTTTCACTTTGCAAATTTTCATTAGGTTATTTCCCCTCTTCATAATATTTACTGTAATACTATTTTTTTTAGTACCCCATCGTCTTTTATCGTCACTGGGTATATACAATTACCGAACGAAATATGAAGAAAAAAAATTGCTATAATAATGAAGGCAAAAATATATGACTCGCTACAAGACTGTCCTCACCATCAGCTCTGTGTGTGTGTGTGTGTGTGTGTGTGTGTGTGTGAAAGTTTAGCTCCTCTCAGATAAGAAGGACGCCGCCACCACCTCATCCTCTGATCAGTCACCCGTGAATCTTAGTTACTACTCGAGAGATTTCTAAACCTTGAGGGTAATGCCACTGTTGCTCGACAGGTGGCTTCCTCGAGTCTTACCTAACCTAACCTAACCCAAACAGTTATAGTGTGATCCCGTTAAACCTGTTCTCGATTCTATTGGTTAGGTTAGGTTTGGGACCAGTAGGATTGGGACCCATTTTGTCCTACTATCATCACCTGATTCTTTGAAATCGTAAACTAAATATACATTAAGTCTCTCTCTCTCTCTCACACACACACACACACACACACACACACACACAAGTCTCAGAAGCAATTGCGTGAAAGACCCCCTACCAAGACCACACTTAAGTCTCAAAGATTCATAAAACAATTGATTTTTTTACTCCTAATTGGTGATATGAAAATCCATATCCTTATGATAACAATTTTGGTGCAAATTTGTTACCATTTTGCTTCCCAGTCATCCCTCATCCACATCTACAGGTCCTCAGTTATCAATTTAGGTGAAAATATCCTACAGGAACCTTATAGAACCCGAAACACCAATACAGCTTCAGTTTGGGTTGAAATTTACTGAATAAAACCTCTTGAGATTCCAACTTTTGTGTCGTAGCTTGAGTCAGTCAAGTTAGGTACGTCCTCACATCACTCAAAACTGAAATTTTAACTTATGAACCTCTGAGAATCCTTGACTAGATCATTATCCGGACACGGGCCTCTCGGTAACCGGTTCTTGGAGGTCTCAAGTGACACGGAAGTTCCCTCACCTGAGACACGAACATCAACTGAAGAAAACATTAATGTGTACGGATGTGGAAACTTGTGACCCACACGAACCTAGGTATGGGTAGCTCACACACACACACACACACACACACACGTGCGTCGCCTTGAAGCACAGGCAGAGAACCATGCACAGTGATGCCAATGTTAACACGAGAGCAGCTGCTAATGATACTTCCGCCAGCATTGTTGCCACAGCCGCACTCAACCTCTCTTGTATTACCAGATAAAACATTCAACCCGATAACTCAAACCGATGACCGGATGTTGAGAGATACAAGAGAAAGGAATAAAGAAGGAGGGAGGGAGACAGAGATAAACAAGAGAGTGAGAGAGATAGAGAGAGAAACAGAGAGCACTGAATTTGTGTATATAAGTGTATGTGTATATTTGTATGTGCGTGTGAGTACGTATGTGCATCTGTATATAAATTGGATGTGTTTATGTATGTAAGTACGCACACCAACACACACTCAGACACACACTTACTACCACCACTACCACCACTATCATCAGACATCTGTACTATCTCTACCACCACACCCTACCACCACTACCACACCCTACCACCACTACCACCACCACCACACCCTACCACTACCCTGTTATCACCTCCCACACACTACCACCTCGGCACCCCAGGAATGACACCACTCCCCGCCTCTCCCCATTTCCTCGTTATCAGTGGAATTTACTTAGTACTGTGAGTCTAGGGTCTCTCTCTCTCTCTCTCTCTCTCTCTCTCTCTCTCTCTCTTTCGTGTTTTTTGCGCATTATTCCGCGCATCGTCGCGTGAGGGTGACCACTTTCCAACACGCTCACTGTGACACGATTTTATGTGACCTGTTGGGAATTTGTTAGCCAGATCTCAGGTCAGGTCAGCGGGCATTTAGTTAGGTTAGGTTAGATTAATTGCAGTAATGTTTGGTTAGATTACTTTAGGTAAACACACACACACACACACACACACACACACACACACACACACACGCACACAATTGTACTTCTTTATCTCCAAGTCTCCTTCAGACTTATCACCCAGACGCCTGTGTGAACACTTAACACTTACACTTAACACGTGATATAAGTCATTGTGTTACCGAGACATACATTTAAGAACGTTTTTGTACACTTTTATTTATGTTAAGAGCTCAAGTGGATAATGAAGATGGCGTGTCACTTAAATTTCGACTTACTGCTTTTGTATTCAGCAACAGAGGTTTATAAGTACACTTTTTACTAGTTAAGTGTGTCGATGTGGATGAAGTGTCTCACTTAAACTACCCCCCCCCCCATTACTTTCCCACACTGGCGACTCCTACAATTACTTTCCAACATTAAAGTAGGTTAGATTAACTGAACTTAGCTTAGATTAGGTTAGCTTAAATGAGGTTAGGTTAGGTTAGGTTACACTGTTTTTGTCAACACATGTCGGCCGATACTGTTAAAGTCACAGCAGGAGAGAGAGTGTCTGGCCCTGTGGTACCCTCCTTCTTGATGTAAGGCTGCATCACACTACACCCCCTGGGCCACACCACTACACCCCTTGGGCCACACCACCATCACCTAGGCCACATCACTACACCCCCTGGGCCACACCACCACCACCTGGGCCACACCACTGCACCACCTGGCCACAGTGCACAAGGGCTACACAGTCGTCTTATCAAGCGATCATTTTACCAACTGAGTCATACTAACAGTTCCAAGACCCTCATATTACTTAGTGTTGTGGGTGTGTTGTGTTGTGGGTGTGTTGTGGGTGTTGTGTTGTGGGTGTGTTGTGTTGTGAGGTGGGGGGGTTGTGAGAGTGTTGTGTTGTGTCGTGTTGTGTCGTGTAGTGTCGTGTTGTGGTGCATCATGCCTTTGTCTTACCACTGGAACTTTGGAGAGCTCTGGGGGCCGGAGGAAGCTTTGACAACTCCATTTTTCCTGGAAATCTTGAAAACTTCGTGGGTTAAAATAAACATACTTTGAAATTTTTTTTAAGAAGATTGGAGAACAAATTACCACCACTTACAACCACCACTTACCACCATTATTAGAACTTTACGAACCTGGAATCCCAAACCCTGGAACCTTGGTGATCGTGTGAGAACGGAGCTAACACCATTATCTCCTCCACGAGTCTACAAAATTGGCATTCTCATAACTCAACACCACCACCACGCCCTCTCTCCCTCCCTCAACCTCTCCTTCCACCCCTCACTCCCGACCCTCCCTCTCCCACTCCGTCCTTTCCTTTCTTCCCACCTTCCTCCTAACTTCCATTCCTTCCTCTCCCATCCTCACCCTTTCCCTCCTTTCCCAGCTTCTCACCCTTCCTCCCCTTTCTTCCCTCCATCCCCCCCTCCCTCCACCCTACTCACACCCACAAGGCAACGCCCAGACCAACACACAAGAGCTGTACATTAACTGTGGTGTTCTAAGCCGAGTAAAGCCGGACGATGTTACAATAAACATTATGTCAAGCTTGGTAAACACCTTCCCCTGGGACCAACACACCCACACCCACACCCCCACCCACCCATACCCACCCCCACACACCCACCCAGCTGAGAAGGATTCGTGTAGGGATCTCATGTTTATTTATTAATTTATGTCTGATCTGGACGGAGGAGTGAGGGCCGCGTGTCCAGCTCTTCGTCAGGTTACACTGCCATAAGGAGGAGTGTTGTCCGGGCATTTCTTAGTACACTTGAGGCTTGGTAACTGTATACATCTTGTTCTGCCTAATGCCTATTCAGTAGTCTCTTCCAGGTATCCAGTCGCTACATTATACACTGGAACTAATTATCGACTCACCTGAAGATTGATCTCCTTTCCAGATTATTTCACCTGATAAATAAACACCTTAATACCGTAACGTTAACCTATAACCTAATCTTACATAACCTAACCTAACTTAACCCCCCCCCCCAGGTAACATAAACTAACAAGGGGTTCTATTCTTCAGGTGTTCCCAAGATTCTCCTCCTCTACCCTGACCCTGCAATGAGGGTCAGGTCAGGTCAGGGTCGTAAGTCTGTGATTCGTGCCTTAACCCACCTCTATAACTACCCCCCCTTGAGGTACGGCAGAGATAGTGACCAACAAACACACACACACACACACACACACACTGGGTCCATCACCAGGTGTTACGAGATGGCTAAACATGTAAAGGTTAATTTATATTCATGTCCCGTAGTCAACACCTGTATGATCCTGTCAACACCCCTGTGGCTGAATGTGGGTTAGTTTGGGTTAGGTTAAGATACAAATTAAACCATCGTCCACAAAGGGTCAAGCGGGCAGGAGAGAGACTGACTGTAAACACGACACCTCGCTCACACCACCATCAGTACAGGGGAACCAGGCTTAACACCTCCCCACCGCCACACTACAGACCCTGTCGGTAAAAACTAGCGAGTCAAGAATTCGTCACTGCTTCTGTTCACCTCTTGAGTACGACCCCAACCCCGAGTACATTGAATAACCTTTAAGAGTATATCTTAACCCCTTGAGTACAGATTTACTCTCTTTAATATAATGTATTAACCCTTTGAGTACAATATTAACCCGTCGAGTACAATTTCAATTCTTTAGTACGACGTCTTACCCCACTGAGTCACATTTTCCTTAACCCTTTGAACACGATGACCTTGGTTAAGTACCTCACCCCACGAACATCCATAAGTCAGGTCAGGAAAGGCGGGAATTATGACTGGACGCCGAAGGTAAGAGCTGTGTGGACCCTCACCTCCTGCAGAAGGGAGGTGTAGTACCCGCTGATGTGTCTCTATATCACGTAAGACCTTGTACCCACTCGTGGTTGGATGGATCACCTGAAGATTAACCCCCCTACCCCCCTCCCCTCCATTTGACCTTAAGACTAATCACACTAATGCTAATTTATCTTAACCTAACCTAACCTAACCTACACACAATACTACTCATACCCATCACAAAAACTTTCCTCACTCCTGATCGACTCCCCCCCCCTCTCTACCTCCCCCTCTCCCCCTCTCTACCTCCCCCTCTCCCCCCCCCCCCAGAGGCCGACCTACACAGAGGGTAATCACTGTTTTATCGATGCTGGAGGGTCTTAAGTTATGGTCAGTCACATCACGAGAGGCAGCAGCTAGGTCGTGATAGAGGCCAGTGGGTAGAAAACGAGTTCTATCACAAAGGGTTACAGGAGAAGGTGCTCAATAAACTAGCCCCCGTGTCTGTCGGTTAGGTAAATGTGTATCTAAATGGTTACAGTAATACAGGTCGTTTATTGGTTGCTGTATTTTACAATGTATTTCTTAAACAGTACATGGATGTGTAAATTAGCACCTGTAATTATATAAAGTACCTGTGTTTGTTTGTGAGCCTGTACCTGCCCTCTTACCTGGTCTTGTGCCTGTACCTGCCCTCTTACCTGGTCTTGTGCCTGTATCTGCCCTCTTACCTGGTCTTGTGCCTGTACCTGCCCTCTTACCTGGTCTTGTGCCTGTACCTGCATTATCACTTCTAAATTAACAACACTCCCATTAAAGCCTTGAGCCGTACAGAACACTCAGGGGAAGGGCTGACCCGCCGGCCCTGACCTGGCGTGGTGGGTACTGAGTGTTGACCTAGATACTTGACCTCTCCTACACGACAATGACCACCCCAACATTGACCTCTTGAGTAAGATGCTTGAGTAAAATGGTAACCCCTTATGAACGACGACTTAACCCCTTGAGTACGATGGCAACCCTTGAGTACGATGGCAACCCCTTGAATACGATTATATTATTATTTTTATTATTATTAACAGTATCATGTCCAATATGAACCCCTAACACCCATCCACCCACCCACGCCCACACACACCCACACACACGGGTCTTTGAATATCCGGGAGAAGGAGGAGGTGGGTGGGTCTCGCCTCCGTCACCCAACACTCGGGTCCTTCATCCATACACACGCACATGAAGCCATTTTCTCTCTGCCTCGATACAGCTTTTTCTCTCTCTATTTTCGGGTTTAAATTAAGCTTTTTTTCTATACAGTTTAAATTAAGCTTCTTCTACAGGGTTTAAATTAATCTTTTTCTCTCAGGCATAACATAGCTTGATGCAGCTTTTTTTCAGACTTTATTGCAGCTTTTTCTCTCAAGCTTCAATACACTTTACTAGACTGAGTGTTAGCACAGTCTGAGTCATAATATAGTCTGAATGTTACTATATTTAGGCATTTCTGTTACGCTACTGTCTGTCTGTCTGTCTGTCTGTCTGTCTCAACCTTTTCTTCTAATGTCTGTCAACCTCTCTCTCTCTCTCTCTCTCTCTCTCTCTCTCTCTCTCTCTCTCTCTCTCTCCCTCTCACTAAGAAACTGGATCCCTTAATGGCAGAAAATTCAGGATTAGTTCAGTGCCACGGTGGATGAGGAAGACGTTGGTCAAGAAGGCACTGAAGCGTGAAGGAAGGACATCACAGTGCCAGAGAGTGCCAGGAGGGAGGAGGAGGAGGGAGGTGGGTTTGTCAGTGCCTCAGACCACCCAAGGAGGTAATGTAGGGGTGGTGGGAGGGACTTATATGGGAAGGGGGAGAGAGGGGGGGGGAGAGGGAGGGGGGAGGGGGAGGGGAGCTGATCACCGTAATAATTTTCTCTTAATAAGGTGGAGTCTCTCTCTCTCTCTCTCTCTCTCTCTCTCTCTCTCTCTCTCTCTCTCTCTCTCTAATGGAAGACAGTACACCCAAGTGACAAAGTGTGTGTGTGTGTGTGTGTGTGGTGACTTACTGGCGACACATACACACACACAAACGCGCGTGCAGACATCCCATAACCTCGGGTGAGCCCTACGTCAACCCGGGCGGCGTAAGTTGTGTTAATATTAGAGCCCCGGTAGACACGGTCACCCTGTGGCCTTGGCCGACTAGTGTAGGGGAGGGGCGAGGGTGAAGGGTAGGGGGCGAGGGTGAAGGGTAGAGGGCGAGGGTGAAGGGTAGGGGGCGAGGGTGAAGGGTAGGGGGTGAGGGTGAAGGGTAGGGGGTGAAGGGTAGGGGGTGGGGGTGAAGAGTAGGGGGTGAGGGTGAAGGGTAGGGGGTGAGGGTGAAGGGTAGGGGGCGAGGGTGAAGGGTAGGGGGTGAGGGTGAAGGGGAAAGGGTGGTGGAGAGGAAGGGACAGACGGAGAAATATCAGGTGACATAACTTCGAGGGACACACACACACACACACACACACACACACACACACACAAGAGCCTTAACAAAGTGTACATTACCTGGCCTCCTGTGTACCACCTGTGACCTGGGGTGAACACTTAAAGCCCCTGGGATGGTGTACAAGTTATCTCTCTCTCTCTCTCTCTCTCTCTCTCTCTCTCTCTCTCTCTCTCACCAAACACACGCTGGGATTCAATAAACAAACACCAATTAGCTCAGACAGGTAATAAAACTGTCAGAGGTAATTAAGAGGTAAGACAGGTAACCTCATAATGAATAATGACGACTGCTATATAAAGCTCATTGGTCGATTCCATTGTCAGGTTCCTATACAGTGAAACCTCCATATACCGAACTTTTCTCTTCCTATAATCCGTTATATTGGGGGTTTTCACATCGAACGGACCCTCGATATAACGGAATTTCATCTCTATATTGTTCGTTAGATGGAGGTTTTACTGTGGTTGTTTTGAAGGATGAATCACGTGGTTTGATCGTCACTTATAATATGTGGGTGTTGTTATAGGCGAAAATGACAAATGGGGCCTTTAAATCACAGAAAACAACAAACACTGGCCTTTAAATCACAGAAAACAACAAACACTGGCCTTTAAATCACAGAAAACAACAAACACTGGCCTTTAAATCACAGAAAACAACAAACACTGGCCTTTAAATCACAGAAAACAACAAACACTGGCCTTTAAATCACAGAAAAACAACAAACACTGGCCTTTAAATCACAGAAAACAACAAACACTGGCCTTTAAATCACAGAAAACAACAAACACTGGCCTTTAATCACAGAAAACAACAAACACTGGCCTTTAAATCACAGAAAACAACAAACACTGGCCTTTAAATCACATAAAACAACAAACACTGGCCTTTAAATCACAGAAAACAACAAACACTGGCCTTTAAATCACAGAAAACAACAAACACTGGCCTTTAAATCACAGAAAACAACAAACACTGGCCTTTAAATCACATAAAACAACAAACACTGGCCTTTAAATCACAGAAAACAACAAACACTGGCCTTTAAATCACAGAAAACAACAAACACTGGCCTTTAAATCACAGAAAACAACAAACACTGGCCTTTAAATCACAGAAAACAACAAACACTGGCCTTTAAATCACAGAAAACAACAAACACTGGCCTTTAAATCACAGAAAACAACAAACACTGGCCTTTAAATCACAGAAAACAACAAACACTGGCCTTTAAATCACAGAAAACAACAAACACTGGCCTTTAAATCACAGAAAACAACAAACACTGGCCTTTAAATCACAGAAAACAACAAACACTGGCCTTTAAATCACATAAAACAACAAACACTGGCCTTTAAATCACAGAAAACAACAAACACTGGCCTTTAAATCACAGAAAACAACAAACACTGGCCTTTAAATCACAGAAAATGGGAAGCAATACCCTCAACCACGAACACATTCTGGCAACACTGATTTAAAAGCTTCCCAGAGAGGAGGTTAATGAGGCATTTTACTGCCGACTTGGTAACGATGGACGAGGCCAATACTACCCTGAGAGCTGGTAACATTGTGTGTGTGTGTGTGTGTGTGTGTGTGTGTGAGTATTTGTCTATGTCCGTATTGATTGACTGTCGCTATTACTGTGATGTTGCTGTATGTATGTATGTATGTATGTATGTATGAATATTTTACCTTAATTAAACAGGTGTTATAAGAATAAATATCTACAGTAAGGTACCAAATTAATATTCCTTCACTACTAAGTTAATTTAGTGTTTTATCAAGTCAACAGGTAAAGTAGAATCTATCAAAATATACCATAGATCTATCAGAAATAACTGGGCATTTATCACACAACAGTTAGCATCTATTGAGTCTCCAGTCAATGCCATCCAGTCTTTTGTTTATCAGCCAGTCATAACACCAGATGGTAACATTATACTCCCAGCCTCAAGGTTAGGTTAGGTTAGGTTAGGTTAGGTTAGGTTTGGTCCGCTGGTCAAAACTCGTGGTAATACTCAATAGCCACCGAGAGAATAGCAATTCCTATTAATCCCGTAAAACGAATATAATTCCCCCTATAACGCCTATTAAATTCCTATTGTATTCTGTATTTCATGGTAGTGTATTGTATTGTCGTGTACTGTATTATACATTCACGTATTGTTGCCTGTGTAGTGAGATCTTCGTCAGGTGAGTTACAGGTACGCCGTCAGGTGAGTCTCCCCGTGTGTCGTGTAATTACCGGAAGTTGTAATGTTCTCACACCTGGCGGAGACACGCTTAAGTGCCACCTAACCTTCTCTCCTTCCTCCCCCTCCTTCCTTACCTCACTTCTCTCTCTCTCTCTCTCTCTCTCTCTCTTCACAATACTTCTCCACCTTCCCTAACTCTCCCTCACTCACCCTCTCCCTCACCTCACCTCCCTCACTGAATCACTCCCTAACACCCTCACTCTCCCTCACCTCTCCCCAACACAAGCAAAATGAAGCACTTGTTCTGCCTGCGCTTTATTTGGACTAGAGGCAACAGGTACTTACACACACAGGTACACACACACACACACACACAGGTAATGAGACACACACACACACTAAGATCCGGTTTATAAAACACGTCACATACCTGTACTTAATGCCGCGTAAATTATTAATAACTAACTGGGGTATCTGAGTTGCTTACGATTAACGCTTGAAAAACATCCCTCATACGCTATATACATCCATTGGTCAGGTCAGTATAAGAGTGTTGGGTTGAGTACACGCAGCCAAAAGTTTATACGTAAAAATTGATATTTAATACAAACTATACATATAATAGTAGCCCCTCTGTCTGGTTACCCCCCCCCCCCCTGCCTCCCCCTCACTACACCTCTGTTTCTCCCTCCTCCCCCTCCCCCCCCCCTCCTCAGCCACCTCACTCAAGGAGTTGTTTCAAGGATTACAGTGTTCAGGACTGTGTGTGTGTGTGTGTGTGTGTGTGTGTGTGTGTGTGTGTGTCCGAACACCCAAGTATGTACAGCAAATGGTTAATTCATGTACTCATTCGCGTAATGTTTAGTACGTGATCACAAGCACGTGTGCATCAGTGCTTGTGTACATCCGTGCTTGTGTACATGTGTGTGTGTGTGTGTGTGTGTGTGTGAGCAAGTGCGTCAACCGGACCAACACTACCAGCTCACTGCTCTTAGACAACTACAAGGGCGGTGTGTCCCCAGGTCACAACATGGCCTCCACGGTGTCTGTTGTAGATGCGATATTAAACATAAGAAAATAAGGAGTCTGCAATAGGCCGGTTGGCCTGTGCATGGCAGCTCCTGTCGAGAGCTACTACCACTCTCCATCATCCATGAATCTATCCAGCCTCCTTTTGAAACTTTCCAGTGTTCCCGCACTTACTACAAAGTTGCTAAGCTTGTTCCACTCGTCCACCACCCTATTTGTGAACCAGTTCCTTCCTATCTCCCTCCTAAACCTAAACTTATCCAACTTGAATCCGTTGCTCCGAGACCTATCCTGCTCGGATATTATAAGAACTTTATCTATATCTCCTTTATTGATTCCTTTCACCCACTTAAATACTTCTATCATATCTCCCCGCACTCTTCGTCTTTCTAGGGAATGCAAGTTAAGTTTCTTTAACCTATCCTGATATGGAAGGCTTCTAAGTCCCGGAATCATTTTTGTCATTCTTCGCTGCACCGACTCTAGTGAAATTATATCCATTCTATAATAGGGGCACCAGAACTGAACCGCATAATCGAGGTGCGGCCTGACTAGCGCAAGATATAGTTGCAATAAGACCTCTGCACTCTTGCTACTTACACTTCGATATAAAACCCAATACTCTGTTTGCCTTATTTCGAACATCAACGCACTGTTTTCTAGGCCGTAGGTCCGGGCTTACAAGTACCCCTAGGTCTCTTTCACAAGTCGACTTCTCTAGGTTGATGTTGTTGAGGCTGTATACATTATAAGTATTTGTTCTTTCAATATTAAGTACGCTGCACTTGCTGGTGTTGAATTTCATTTGCCATTTTTCAAGGTCCTCTCTCTCTACACCCATCCACCATTCATCTCCTTCATCTTCAAATATCTCCCACCCATCCATCTCCTCCCTCATACTTCTCCCACCCAACCACCGCCCCCCCCCATCCACAGGTCCTCCCCATTTATAAACATTACGTCATATCATATCTCTCACCTTATAAATAATATAATCCTTGTTATTACTCTTACTATTATTACGTCTCGTGTGTTGCTAATACTTTGTAGTCAAATACTTTATTATTCTTATTATTTCTCGTCATAAAAAGGTTAAATAAAACAGGTAATTGTGAGTAAATAAAGAAATGGTAGTGAAGATTGACCTCTGAGGTAACCTAACCCTTTACCAGTCCATTATGCCTCTATTTCTTTAACCACTGTTTACCTCAATGACCAACTGAAGCTCAAGTTACACCAATATAAACAAACAAACATATAAATAAGAAAAACACACTTACTACCCTAAGTCTTATAGTAGGTATCGTGTTTGTTATTATTAGTAAGGTAAGGTAAGGTAAGGTAAGGTAAGGTAAGGTAAGGTTAGGTTAGGTTAGGTTAGGTTAGGTTAGGTAAGGTAGGCTGGAGGAGGCATCAGTATGGCAGTGATCGTGTGGTGGGTTGGTCACTGCGACTTATGGTAATATGAGTGACAGACCCAATACATCACCCTGAGGGACGCCACCTTGAATAACACACCGGGATACTCTTAAGACAGAACCCATACCTGAACCGTCCATCCTGCTGTCCGTCTCTCTCTCCTTCTGTCTGTCTGTCACACACACACACACACACACACACACACACACACACAATTCTTCAAGTTGTTCCTCCAAGTGAACCCTCGAGAGATGCGCCATTGATTAAGTCAACCTTAGACGCGCCACTTTACTTCTCTTACACCAGCTGGCTGAGAGAGAGAGAGAGAGAGAGAGAGAGAGAGAGAGAGAGAGAGAGAGAGAGAGAGATATTTAGTCACAAGAAATAAAAGAAAGGAAGGGAATAATAATCACAAGAAGAGGGAAACGAGAAACAATATAAAATGGTGTCGGAATATCACAAAGACTCGACCATAACTAGATAGAGGTGTGTGTGTGTGTGTGTGTGTGTGTGTGTGTGTGAGGGAACTTCGGCACTCAGATTCAGGAGAAAGTTGGTCCTTAAGTTTAAGTTCAACGACCTCATCCTCGAATACTTAGTTGAGTTGGTGGCACTGTGAGGGTGGCACTGTGAGGGTGGCACTATGATGGTGGCACTGTAAGGGTGGCTTTATGAGGGTGGCACTGTGAGGGTGGCACTGTGAGGGTGGCTTTGTGAGGGTGGCACTGTGAGGGTGGCACTGTGAGGGTGGCACTACGATGGTGGCACTATGATGGTGGCACTATGAGGCCGGCAATCTTCAAGTGGCACTTAATGAAGTTTCATGTACGTGTCTTAAGTTGGTTTTAATACGATAAGTCTCCAGCACACACACACACACACACACACACACACACACACACACACACACACACACACAGGAAACTCCTACCAAAGCCACTCCCCCCCCCCCCCTAACTGTTGTGGCTCCTACAGTGGGTCAGGGATCCTACTAAGGCACTCACCAGGTCATCCTACAGGTCATTAACAGGACGCTCTTCATCAAGGGGTCAAACTAACACTCAACGACGAGGGGGGAGGGGGGGGGGGAGGGGGGTAGGGGAGGGCCAGCTATTCCGCCGCCACTAAGACTATGTTGACGATGAAACTTATGAAGGATACGTGACTCATGAAGGAGGGGGAGGAGGAAGAGAAGGAAGCAGCAAGAAGAGGAGGAGGAAGAAGACTGATTTATCAATTATTCCTTTAAAATTGTGATTGTTTTTGTGTTAGTTGGAGGATTGATATGATAGATTACGAGAGAGAGCGAGAGAGAGAGAGAGAGAGAGAGAGAGAGAGAGAGAGAGAGAGAGAGAGAGAGAGAGAGAGAGAGAGAGAGAGAGAGAGAGAGAGAGAGAGACCTACATTGTGTAGTCTGTCCACACGTCACAATACAAGAGGCTGGGAACCTCTTGTTACCATTAAGACTTAACTGTAACTGAAGGCTGAGGGCAAGTAGCGGGCGGTCGGGACCAAGGGCGTAGGTAGTTGGTAGGGCAGTCTAGTCTAGTGAATCTCCATAACTACTATGAAAGGTCACTGAAGCCTATAGAAACCTTACAATGAGTCTACAAGTTCATTCAAGCCCGAAGAAGCCTCATAATGAGCCTATTAAGTTACTGAAGCCTACAAAAGCTTCACAAGGATTCTGGAATGTCAGTAAAGCCTGTAGAAGCCCCACAAGGGAAATGAAGCCATCAACAGCCCAATTAATCCTAAAGTGTGATTCTTGAAGCCACTTGAATCCTTCAACACAATGTTCCTGAAGCCAGCAGTTGGATCCTTTACGAAACCTGAAGGTATCTCAAGACGGCAGGAAGAACCCTTAAGCCCTCCAGTGGGAAGAAATCTTAAGACTCCGGTAGTCAGCAGGAAGAAGAACTTTACGACCCCCAGCAGGAAGAACCCTCAACACCCCTCATACCCAGCAGGAGGAGGAGGAAGAAGAAGAACACTTGAAGGAACCCCACTATAAGACCCTTGAAGCCAGCCAGCCATCACTAGCAGCAGCAGTGTAGGATCCCTCAAGGCTGTGTTTACAAGACAAGGTCGGCGGCGTCAAGACGTCCCGCTGGGCAAGGTTCCACCGCCAATTATATGATCAAATTACTGGCAAAAGATTCCCCTCTATGGCGTGGGGAGTATTTTTAGGTGGCTGGGGTGTGGTTATCTCTGGAGCTGCAGCTGGACTGGACCCAACCAACGCCATCATAACAACAACTTCCAAGACACGCATCAACCCTCTCTTCTGTCATCGGGAGTTTAAGTTAAGACATGGTGGATGGGGTTTAGGTACACGGCGAAAAAGATGCGCTTGAGTTATTTATCTCCTTTAACCTTTGTTTTCGTTATACACACACACACAAAACGCTATGCAACTCCACCACATAAAACAAACCGTAAATAACAAGAGAGTACCATCACCAATAGCACCACAATGTAAACATGAAGCACTAAGCCTCCCAGACGAGAGACTTTTGGAGGTACACCTTGAACACATCCTCGACGCCCACTCGACGGTGATCTAAGGGAGTAGAGTTACACCCCACCCCTCCCTCGTCACCTTCCCTCACTCCCCACCACTGAGTGAACACCTTGGCACAACAAACCATCTGTCCACACACCTGAAAGACGGAGAACACTAATAGGTTTTTGTCCACACACACACACACACACACACACACACACACACACACACACACACACACACACACACCTGAGTTCACACTACTAATACCTTCAATAGACTCAAACATGTGATGGTAAAGTCGACCCTCCTGACCTTGACCTCTTTATGACGCACGACTGTTGCAGAGGATATGACGTAGTGGTGACGTAGTGGTGGTGGTAGCGGTGGTACTGGTTTAGTGAAAGTTGCGGTGGCGATAGTGGTAGTAGCTGTAGTGGTGATAGTGGTAGTAGCTGTAGTGGTGATGTGTAGTAATAGTGATAGTAGAAGTAGTGGTTGTTTAGTGCAGGGGTTCTCAAACTTTTTTCAACCAAGGACCCCTTATATACCATGACGCATGCAAATATTGTCAATAATCAAAGAATAAATCATAGTCCAAAGCATTTGTTCATTTCAACCCAAATCCAAAATATCCTGCCAATTGGAATCGTCAAATCTCTCACAAACGTTAAACTAAATATTTATCAAAAACTTTTCGCCGTGGACCCCAGTTTGAGAATCACTGGCTTAGTGTACCTGGTGGCACAACACAGCACAGTGCCACATAGTATAACAGAGTGCCACGGTAATGAATGATACAACAGGTTTATATATCAAGAGTGCCAGAGTGTATTAAATGCTTCAGGGTGAAGGGGGTGTCAAAGGATTCAGTGCCAAGGGTCGTGAGGGCCAAACAACAGAGTGCCAGAGTGTATTAAATGCTCCAGGGTGAGGGGGGTGTCAAAGGATTCAGTGCCAAGGGTCGTGAGGGCCAAACAACAGAGTGCCAGAGTGTATTAAATGCTCCAGGGTGAGGGGGGTGTCAAAGGATTCAGTGCCAAGGGTCGTGAGGGCCACATAATAAGAGGAGGGTCATAAATCACAGACAGAGTGCCAACCTCCACCACTAATGAAACAACCTTTCAGTGGCACGCTCTCCAGCCTGACCTCTTACTCCAGCACAACACTTATGAATGAAGGAAGAAGAGAGGAAGAGAGGGAAGGAGAGAGAAGAGGAGGGAAGGAGAGAGAGGAGAGGAGGAAGGGAGAGAGGAGAGGAGGGAGAGGAGAGGAGGGAGAGCGGAGAGGAGGAAGGGAGAGAGGATAGGAGGGTGGGAGAGAGGATAGGATGGAGGAGGGGGTAGAAAAGAAGAAAGGATGGAAGGATACACACACACACACACACACACACACACACACAGAGGAGGTCGGAGGGTATGGTTGAGGTCAAGTGGATTTGAGGCTGGTGAGGTATTTTCAAAGTGGCCTTCTCCCGACCTCCACCAGGCTGGCACCCTCCCCCAACCTCCACCAGGCTGGCACCCTCCCCCGACCTCCACCAGGCTGGCACCCTCCCCCGACCTCCACCAGGCTGGCACCCTCCCCCGACCTCCACCAGGCTGGCACCCTCCCCCGACCTCCACCAGGCTGGCACCCTCCACCGACCTCCACCAGGCTGGCACCCTCCCCCGACCTCCACCAGGCTGGCACCCTCCCCCGACCTCCACCAGGCTGGCACCCTCCCCCGACCTCCACCAGGCTTGCACCCTCCCCCGACCTCCACCAGGCTGGCACCCTCCCCCGACCTCCACCAGGCTGGCACCCTCCCCCGACCTCCACCAGGCTGGCACCCTCCCCCAACCTCCACCAGGCTGGCACCCTCCCCCGACCTCCACCATGCTGGCACCCTCCTCCGACCTCCACCAGGCTGGCACCCTCCCCCGACCTCCACTAGGCTGGCACCCTCCCCCGACCTCCACCATGCTGGCACCCTCCCCCGACCTCCACCATGCTGGCACCCTCCTCCGACCTCCACCAGGCTGGCACCCTCCCCCGACCTCCACCAGGCTGGCACCCTCCCCCGACCTCCACCATGCTGGCACCCTCCCCCGACCTCCACCAGGCTGGACCCTCCCCCCCCCCCTTGATTAATTCATCATAGTACAGCAGTAGGTACAGGTACAGATACAAACACAGGTACAATTATAATTAAAAATACAGGTACGTACAGGTAAACAGACGTAAACAAAAACAAGTACAGGTTTAAGGACAGGTAAGAATGGTAATATAGGTACAGGTGTAGATACAGTTACAGACACTACTATAGTTATTACAGGTAAGGGGAATATATAATTACAGGTGTGGGTAGATATAATTATATAACATTTCCAAGAGATTACAGAATATAAAGACGATAAAGAATATATTTACATTATTAAGTCACATCACCTTTCCACAGAAGTACACACACACACACACACACACACACACACACACACACACACATACACACACACACACACACACACACACACAGCCTCGAATAAAGGCAAGTGAGAGGGATATTCCGTGGATCAAGAACCCTTCACTTGAGATCTGAAATCGTTCATTAATTTCGGAAGTTCCCCCCTACCCCCCCTGACCCCTCCATCCACCCCCCCCTGACGCCTCTACCTACCTCTCTTTATCCCACTACCCCTCCTGACCCTTCCACCCCCCTCCCTCACCCCTGATTGGCCCTTGCCGTGTTGATATAGGAAGTTGGGTCACAGGGACTGCCACTCAGAGGGCCACAGACAGACACCCTTGTGGCACTAAATATATCTACGATCTTCTCTCCGAGCAGCAGGGTTCTTGAGGGATGACTCCTGCTGTATGTGTGTGTGTGTGTGTGTGTGTGTGTGTGTGTGTGTGTGTGTGATTAATATAACACCAACAATCTACCACAGAGTAACACATAAAAACACAATCAGAAAAACACCTAACACACACACACAGACACACACACACACACACACACACACCAGCAACAACATCACCAGCAGTCATCACCACCATTTGCCATCATCACCAACACCTGTCATCACCACCACCTGCCATCATCACCAACACCTGTCATCACCACCACCTGTCATCACCAACACCTACCATCATCTCCACCACCTGTCATCACCACCACCTGCCATCATCGCCACCACCTGTCATCACCACCACCTGCCATCATCACCACCACCTGTCATCACCACCACCTGCCATCATCACCACCACCAGCTGTTATCACCACTACCTCAACACCACACAACACCCCACCTCCACCATGGTCCAAAGACACAAGGCGCCTGATAGTGTATGGGCGGACGTGGCTGGCGTCCTAGATGAAGGCGACTCGTGACCACTGGCAGGGAAAAAGGGGCGGGGAGGGGCGTGAGGGGGGGGGAGAGGAAGGGAGGGGCGTGGGGGGGAGAGGGGGGAAGGGAAGTGGAGGGGAGGAGTACGGAGAGGAAGGAGAAGGTTTGATAATAATAATAATAATAATAATAATAATAATAATAATAATAATAATAATAATAAATGTTTCCAAAGGTTCAAAAAAAATGAAGAAAGACGAAAATATACTTGACTTAGAAGGAAGAAATAATCCAAGGGTTCAAAAAAAAAATAGACCACGGGGGAAGGAAGGGGGGTTCAAAACACTCGGGGTGGGGGGGGGGGGGGAATTCAGAGGGTTCAGAATACGGCTCCAGGAGAAAGGTTCGACACAGCACATCTGAGACCCGGATGATGGAGGGTGTGTTTAATGGAGAGCTTAATGAAACCTGAAGGGCCGTGGTATGTGACAGGTCAGTGGAGGCGAGGAGGAGGAGTGGGAAGAGGGAGAAGAGGAAGAGGGGGAAGAGGAAGAGGGGGAAGAGGAGGATGAGGGGTGTATGGTGGGCAGGATTTCTTGCCACTTGGGAGTTGAACGCGTATCTGAGTGAAGGAAGAAGAGGAGGAGGAGGGGGGAAGAGGAGAGAAATAGAGAGAAAGAGAGAGAAGGCGAATGTGTGTGTGTGTGTGTGTGTGTGTGTGTGTGTGTGTGTGTGTGTGTGTGTGTGTCCTCTACACTGTGATGAATGGTGTTTTCACGAGCCACCAACACAACAGGCGGATGTTCCCCGGCCACTGAACAACACCACGACGACGAGTTCTTGAAGGGAATTTAATAAAGAGAAAAAAAAAATAATTCTTCACTTTTTTTAGGGGAATGAGATCACGTGAAGATTAGACACCCCAGGGATAGGGGGGGGGTAAGGTTCACACACACACACACACACACACACACACACACACACACACACACCTGTACGAGACTCCTCCTTACCCCAGATGGTGACGATATGATGAGGACAGACAGACAGACAGACAGACGACCCCGAAGATGCTGATCACCTGTCTGGATGCTGCCTAATGCTATCTCGTCCCACCTGTAGCCTTGGGGGGGGGGGGGAGAAGAAAATAAAGAGGAAGAGAAGAAATGGTGATAAGCAAAACACAAGAACCCAGAGAGAGAGAGAGAGAGAGAGAGAGAGAGAGAGAGAGAGAGAGAGAGAGAGAGAGAGAGAGAGAGAGAGAGAGAGACTTTCCCAGGTAACACAGGTAACCTTGTTAATTATGTTGCTGTTATCTGTACCAGGCTGTGTTGCCCTGCTCTTCCTTCCTTCCTTCCTTCCTTCCTTCCTTCCATCTCCCTCCTTCGCCAGCTGGATTCCCTCCCTCTCACTATAACTCTCACAGTTGCACAAACAAGCTGGTTACCCCCCCCCCCCACCCCCCGACAAGGACGTGCATTCAACTTTTACACACACACACACACACACACACACACACACACACACACACAAGGCTCACTATCGGGTTCGTTATTATTAATGGTTCAAACATCCTCCACAAACTCGTTATATTTCACCATGTTGAAGTGAGCTTGGAACACGACACACCTCTGTTGGTCGTCGTGTGAGCTGATAACACGACATTCTATCACGTGTGTGTGTGTGTGTGTGTTTGTGTGTGTGTGTGTGTGTGTGTGTTTGTGTGTGTGTGTTTGTCGTGTTGCAGGAGTGAAGTGTTTAAAGTGAAGGTGTTGTTGTTATTATTATTATTATTATTAACTATTGACTCATGACCAACACACACACACACACACACACACACACACACACTCTCTCTCTCTCTCTCTCTCAAGACGTCCTTCATAAATAACAACAAGATTAATTAAAGAGCTAAAACGAGGAGTATTTTGATAACCTCCCCCACCCCCCCACTACACCACACCCCCTTCCCCCCACCCCCCACTACACCACACCCCTCCCCCACACCCCCTCCCCCACCCCCACTACACCACACCCCCTCCCCCACCCCCCACTACACCACACCCCCTTCCCCCCCCACTACACCACACCCCCTCCCCACCCCTCCACTACACCACAACACCACCACAACCCACCCACTACACCACACCCCCTCCCAACCCCCCACTACACCAAACCCCCTCCCCCACCCACCCACTACACCACACCCCCTCCCCCACCCCCCCACTACACCACACCCCCTCCCCCACCCCCCCACTACACACACACCCCCACCCCCCACTACACCACACCCCCTCCCCCACCCCCCACTACACCACACCCCCTCCTCCACCCCCCACTACACCACACCCCCTCCTCCTCCCAAACCCCTCTACACCACACCCCCCTCCTCCTCCCACCCCCTCCCTTGTGTACACCAGATCACCACACGTGTTTATAACTAGGATATATAAACAAAACATTCTGGAGTCCGGGTCACAAAGGCTTAAATAAATTTGTTTTTTTTACGCTTAAATTGAGCATACGAGGATTGGTGTGTGTGTGTGTGTGTGTGTGTGTGTGTGTGTGTGTCGTATGCCTCCACACACACACACACACACGAGACATTCATGTGGTCGTCATTAGCATATTGGTGTTTACATCTCTTGAGTTTAATTATATGAAGTACGTGTACATGTCAGTCTGCCTACGTGCCCTCTCAGGCGTGTATGTATGCATGTATGAATGTATGTATGTATGTATGTATGTATGTATGTATGTATGCATATTTACGCACTACTTAAGGTCAATATAAACAGAGTCAAATGAATCAACCAGGAAATACCTCTTGACAGCTCGCTAAGAAGACAAGAGCAGTCTCGGTTAACCAAAAGAGGGAAGAGGAAGAGGAGGAGGAGGAGGAGGAGGAGGAGGAGGAGGAGGAGGAATATGAGATGGAAGAAGAAGAAATTAAGAGGAAAAATATAAAAAGATAATACAGTAATAATGATGAAAGAGAAAGAAAGAGGAAGAAGGTAAAAAGGTCAAATAAGAAAGAAAGGAAGAAAGAAAGAAAGAAAATAGCTTCACTACTCCGGTCATCTTAATGAACCTGATGTAGATAATACCGAAAAAAGTGCTCTTATAAATAGTACGAATTGTGTTCACTCAAGCATGAACGCAGAGGTTGAGTCCCAGTAATGAACGCCAGGTGAACGCTAGTGAACGCCAAGTAAAGACAGGTAAAGCCAGTGAACGCCAGGTGAACGATACTGAACGCCAGGTAGAGTCAGGTAAAAGACAGGTGAATGCCAGGTAATTAAGGTAAACGCCAGGTACACGTCACCTGTACTCATGGGGAACTGGTCGTATAAATTAACCAATAGGTGAGGCTGATGTTTACATACTCTCTCTCTCTCTCTCTCTCTCTCTCTCTCTCTCTCTCTCTCATACTAAAGCTTTATGTGTGGTGCTGATGGTGAGGTGATGATAGTGAGATGGTGTGTAGTGGTGACGGTGAGATGGGTGATATTGATGGTGAGGGTGTGTGATGGTGGTGAAGGTATCTACAATAATGATGATGAGATGATGGTGATACCTATACAATAATAAAAATAGTGATATAGTGAAAACATGACAGTACATTACAGTGAAGAAACACACACACACACACACACACACACACCCATATAAGACAAGAGCTAATTACTACATCACAGGTGTTAGGAAATATCTCCTCTCAGCACAGGTAATGGAACTCACTGAGGCAAAACGACCCACATATCTGAGTCCTGATTCATAAAGTTTCGTAAATGAGGAGTTAAAGAATATACCTTAACTAATTGACTTCAGGTAAAAAAATTAACCTGAGATTCTTAGGTTAACTAGAGACAATAACTTAACCACCTCATAAAACACTAATTGACGCTGATCTAGTTAAGGTATAGAATCGTAAGGACGAATTTGTTATTTTTGGGGTAATTTAACTCTCGTATTTTTTTAACTTTAGTCAACTAGTTAAATGTGCCCATACACCCGCCAGGTAACCTCACCCTCCCGCACAGGTAACACAAGGCTCAGAGTGGCTCACGACAGGTTAATGATGGGCGGCTCCCTCACAATACCTGTGTGCGTGTGGGATCCAGGGTGGAGGTGTTACAGGGAGGTTAGGTTAGGTTAGATTTAGGTTAGGTTAAGTTACGATAAATCACTGAAGCGCATATATGGCAGGTAAGAAAATGGCGTCGGATGTTTACAGAGACTCACACGGTAAAGAGACAGTTGTGTTCCTTTATCGACGTCAACACAGGAGAGAGAATAATGACGTATTGACTATCTTCCCTTCCTTCTCCTCCCCCCTACCTCTTCCATTTCCCCCTCCTCCCCTTCCCCCCCCTTCACCTACCTCCTTCTCCCCCCTCATCATCAACCACCACAATATCTTCATTAGCTACACCTCTACCACACCTCGGGGGCAACACAGTAACAACACACAAGGCTTATTTTCAGGGGTCAAACCAATGGGATCCTCGACCATCACAACCCCGGGCTAGACACAGGTGAGGGACCGTATGATGACTCCTACAATGGTAAGATGAGAGAAGGGGAGGTAAAGGGGGGGGGTAGGGTAGGGGAGAGGGGGGGAGGACCTTTATGTATGTGTGTGTACAGTTATGACCTTATACACCTGAAGATGAAAGGTAGTCTCTCTCTCTCTCTCTC
>CAUDMG010000797.1:1755000-1760000 GCA_958450375.1 Homarus gammarus | reverse complement strand
GAGGTGGGGGGAAGAGGAGGTGGGGGGAGAGGAGGTGGGGGAGAGGAGGTGGGGGGAGAGGAGGTGGGGGGAGAGGAGGTGGGGGGAGAGGAGGTGGGGGGAGAGGAGGTGGGGGGGAGAGGAGGTGGGGGGAAGAGGAGGTGGGGGAGAGGAGGTGGGGAAAGAGGAGGTGGGGGGAAGAGGAGGTGGGGGAGAGGAGGTGGGGGAGAGGGAGGTGGGGGAGAGGAGGTGGGGGGAGAGGGAGGTGGGGGAGAGAGGAGGTGGGGGAAGAGGAGGTGGGGGGAGAGGAGGTGGGGGGAAGAGGAGGTGGGGAGAGGAGTGGGGGGAGAGGAGGTGGGGGGAAGAGGAGGTGGGGGAAGAGGCGGTGGGGGAGAGGAGGTGGGGGAGAGGAGGTGGGGGAGAGGAGGTGGGGGAGAGGAGGTGGGGGGAGAGGAGGTGGGGGGAGAGGAGGTGGGGGAGAGGAGGTGGGGGAGAGGAGGAGGGGGAAGTGAGGGGGGGATGATATGAGGGATATGTGTGTGAGAAGGGGTTGTAAATTCTAAAGGAGGAGGTGAGAGGGTGAGGGGGTAGGGGGAGGGGGTAGGGGAGGTGCGGGGAAGGGGGTCATAGGTGGTATAGGCGGGACAGTGACAAGGTGGGAATAATGATAAAGGGTAGGGGGAAGAGGAGGAGGAGGAGGAGGAGGAGGAGGAAGGGGAAGAGGAGGGAAGTGTTCCGCGCGGCACTACCCATAAACAGGTCACGTGTACCTCCGTGTGTGTGTGTGTGTGTGTGTGTGTGTGTGTGACCCCCCAAACTGTCAACATAACCAGTCTGTTAAGTTATGGACAGATCAATTTCACAGTTAGTGGGCGTCATCACAGCGCTCGTGTGTGTCAGCCCAGTACCCTCCTGAGATCACCTGAAGATTAACACCGCCAAGGTTATTTCACCCTAAATTTAAACACCCTAACGCTGACCTAACCTAACTTAACCCTACCAAACGCTGACCTAACCTAACTTAACCCTACCTAGTGCTGACCTAACCTAACTTAACCCTACCTAACGCTGACCTAACCTAACTTAACCCTACCTAACGCTAACCTAACCTAACTTAACCCTACCAAACGCTAACCTAACCTAACTTAACCCTACCTAACGCTAACCATAATAAACAAGAGTGGTGAGGGGCTGAGGGGGAAGTGGTGAGGGGCTGAGGGGGGAAGTGGTGAGGGGCTGAGGGGGGAAGTGGTGAGGGGCTGAGGGGGAAGTGGTGAGGGGCTGAGGGGGAAGTGGTGAGGGGCTGAGGGGAAAGTGGTGAGGGGCTGAGGGGGAAGTGGTGAGAGACTGATGGGGGAGAGAGATATGCTATGATGATGGTGGTGGTGGGAGAGGCTACAGCGTGTCTCAAATACTCGAGGTAAAGAGATACTTGGTGGAGATAAGTGGTGGAGATAGCTGGTGGAGATAAGTGGTGGAGATAGTTGGTGGAGATAGTTGGAGGAGAATTGATGTTTGGATTGGTTAGGTTAGGTTTGGTTTTCGTACCATCTAAGTCATTAACGTTCTGATGTAATTACGTCACCTTCCACAGTACGACGTGTGTGTGTGTGTGTGTGTGTGTGTGTGGCGGTGACATCATCATTATCCTAATAGTTGATGCCTCGCCCACGTACCCACCCATTGACCCACCCACCCACCCACACACACACGCTCCCCACTATCAGATCAGACGCCCACTCCTTGTCAGTTTCATCATGTCTTTACGCCCACGCCCAGCCCATCACCCACTGTCTCTTACATACACCGCCCATCACCACCCCTTTACCATTCACACACACACACACACACACACAAACCTAACCTAACCTAACCTTTCACATTGTCACAGAGAGGGAGGAGTATCACAGGTGTAGTACAGGTGTAGGACAGGTGTACGCTCCTCTCATCTACCTTAGGGGACGTGTATTTGAACCCCCTTGAGTACGATGACTCAACCCCCCAGAGTACAGTATCATCGTACGCTAGGGAACAGGTTATTGTATTCAAGGGGTTAAGACCTCGTACTCAGGGGCTGGTACTCCCACAGTGAAGACTCCCACAGTGAAGCCTCCCACAATGAAGCCACCCACAGTGAAGCCTCCCACAATGGAGCCTCCTACGATGAAGCCTCCTACGATGAAGCCTCCCACAGTGAAGCCTCCCACAATGAAGCCACCCACAGTGAAGCCTCCCACAGTGAAGCATCCCACAATGGAGCCTCCTACGATGAAGCCAACCACAGTGAAGCTTCCCACAATGAAGCCTCCTACGATGAAGCCTCCCACAGTGAAGCCTCCTACGATGAAGCCTCCCACAGTGAAGCCTCCTACGATGAAGCCTCCCACAGTGAAGCCTCCCACAATGAAGCCTCCCACAATGAAGCCTCCTACGATGAAGCCTCCCACAGTGAAGCCTCCTACGATGAAGCCTCCCACAGTGAAGCCTCCCACAGTGAAGCCTCCCACAGTGAAGCCTCCCACCATGACCACTACCCGTTTTCTTTATCTATTTTACGGTGTGAATAATGACAATTTTATGTATAAATATTTTCACCTGTTTATTGATTTCAGTCAGTGTTCATGTTCCTTCAAGGTGAGAGGTCTTTGGTCTTTAGAAAACACATCCTCCACACAAGTCTTAGCACCACACAAAGAAAACACATCCTCCACACAAGTCTTAGCACCACACAAAGAAAACACATCCTCCACACAAGTCTTAGCACCACACAAAGAAAACACATCCTCCACACAAGTCTTAGCACCACACAAAGAAAACACATCCTCCACACAAGTCTTAGCACCACACAAAGACTATCAGATATATAAAATTAAAATAAATCTGATTTCAATTTACTGATAAGAAAATTCAATTGAAGGATAATAATATATAGAGAAAGAAAGAGTTTTAACTAATGATTTTTTTTAAAGTATACTGAAATTGTATTGAGTATGATAATTAGAATGTAAGTATTTTATAACATACACTGTATATATATATGGGTTAATACAGTACTCTTTAACATCATACACACTTACAAACACAACTTCATCAACCATAGAATAAAAGTGTGTGTGTGTGTGCGTGTTTTTGTCAGGACCACATACCGAGAACCATCCAACCATCCCCCCCTCCCCCTCAGGTGAAAGTAAAGTTGGGGGACCTTCCGATACCTTGAACCACCCCCCAGCCCCTCCCAACCCCCCCCCCCCCACACACACACACACCTATACAATCACACGGTTATGAGACAGTTAACTCAAGCTGTTTGATCTGCTTTGATGGGAGAAGATAATAACATTTCTATTTGGTAAACACTAGAGTCCAATCTCAAAGGTCAATCATAGCGAATCATTGAATCATTTTAGCGTAGGATCGAATCTTAAGTTGACAGAAAATAATCATCGTTCTTTTATTTATTTATTTATTTATTAGCTAAACTTTAGGATCGAATCATAATCTCAGAAAGAAGACTGGCAGCCATTTTAGCTACATTTCATCTTAAAACCAAACAAAAGACAATCGTCAATATTTACTCAGCTAAAACTCTTTGGGATCGAATCTAAAAGTTAACATCAGACTCGATGGGATTTATAGTTACATATTGACGACACGTGTTGCATTTGTTAACAATATAGGATCGAATTTTATGTTTAATAAAGGAGCATTGTGGAGTTTATTGTTCCAGTGTATATAGACGTGGTACTCTGTTTACAAAACTACTATGACCTATATAACAATACGTGTTTCTTTTGTTAACAACGTAGGATCGAATCTTAAAGTCGATAGCAGTACATTGTGTTGTCTATAGCTGGTGTATAAGTGACTAAACTCTATCTCCAACACCACCAATACGACTTTCTCCTACGAACAATGATGGATCGAAACCTCTCTTTATGTTGATGGTGGATGATTATGGAGTCCTTTAGTTACGTCCAGGAGACCAAACCACTATTTCTCCGCCATCATCCCAAGAGGAAAAATATGTATGAGTGTTATACCATCCTACACAAACTGGGAACATAAGATCGATATGATTACCATTGTCCAGTAGGAGTTTCAGCCACATTGCGTCTCTCTCTCTAGTACTATCTGGCCCCGGCTTGTCTCCCGCTCCTAACACACAGCGCCACTAAAGGCAGGAATACATTATAGTGTTTGTGAGGGGAATTTATAGTGGCGTAGCGAACCTGTATAAGCGATGCCAAATATAGCGCCATCTTTCTGAATGTGAAATGAGGATGGAATTATACTTTTATTGTTTGGTTAAATGAGAATCAAGGACACAAGTACACGAACAAGTACACGGCCATCAATGTGATAATCATACATGACCACATCACACTACGCCACATCACACTACGCCACACCCAAGACCACACCAGGCCACACCACACCACAGCTAATGTAACCTAACCTAACCAAAACTAAACTAAATTACTTCAACCTAACTTAACCTCACACTCAACAATGCTTTACTGTTCTAACCTGACCTAACGTGACCTAACTCTTCCTTGTACTGTTTCAGGCGACAAATAGACCAAAATATTACCTTCTTGGAAACGATAACTGCTGTGGCTTAACAACACAACAACTCTCACCATAACCAGAAATACAGTTAGAGTACAGGTATAACTGAAGTAATTACTGTAATCTGTATTTGTAACTCTCTCACCTTATACTAATGAATTTGTTGATACAGTCACTACCTAGGGATCACTGTAACTGTAATGACACAATAACCACCTGTATTCTGTATATTTACCTGTAAGTTACCTGTCCTATTGTATATGTATCTGTCACTAAAAGATAAAAGCCATTTACCTTTTCTTATTCGTCTTAACTTCTCCATTTTTATCCCTTTTCTCCTTATCTCCTACTTTATCCACATTCTCTCCATTCTCACACCTGTAGCCACACCTGTACCGCTAACTCTAATCACATCAAAGACAATCAATATTTCCCGATATTTTTCTATTACC
>CAUDMG010000797.1:1722500-1750000 GCA_958450375.1 Homarus gammarus | reverse complement strand
TGGTCATGGTAGAGGTTGTGGTCATGGTAGAGGCTGTGGTCATGGTAGAGGTTGTGGTTCATGGTAGAGGTTGTGGTCATGGTAGAGGTTGTGGTCATGGTAGAGGTTGTGGTCATGGTAGAGGTTGTGGTCATGGTAGAGGTTGTGGTCATGGTAGCGGTTGTGGTCATGGTAGAGGTTGTGGTCATGGTAGAGGTTGTGGTCATGGTAGAGGTTGTGGTCATGGTAGAGGTTGTGGTCATGGTAGAGGTTGTGGTCATGGTAGAGGTTGTGGTCATGGTAGAGGTTGTGGTCATGGTAGAGGTTGTGGTCATGGTAGAGGTTGTGGTCATGGTAGAGGTTGTGGTCATGGTAGAGGTTGTCATTATGGTAGAGGTTGTGGTCATGGTAGAGGTTGTGGTTGATGGTAGAGGTTGTGGTTCATGGTAGAGGTTGTGGTCATGGTAGAGGTTGTGGTTCATGGTAGAGGTTGTGGTTCATGGTAGAGGTTGTGGTCATGGTAGAGGTTGTGGTCATGGTAGAGGTTGTGGTTCATGGTAGAGGTTGTGGTCATGGTAGAGGTTGTGGTCATAGTAGAGGTTGTGGTCATGGTAGAGGTTGTGGTCATGGTAGAGGTTGTGGTCATGGTAGAGGTTGTGGTCATGGTAGAGGTTGTGGTCATGGTAGAGGTTGTGGTCATGGTAGAGGTTGTGGTTCATGGTAGAGGTTGTGGTCATGGTAGAGGTTGTGGTCATGGTAGAGGTTGTGGTCATGGTAGAGGTTGTGGTCATGGTAGAGGTTGTGGTCATGGTAGAGGTTGTGGTCATGGTAGAGGTTGTGGTCATGGTAGAGGTTGTGGTCATGGTAGAGGTTGTGGTCATGGTAGAGGTTGTCATTATGGTAGAGGTTGTGGTCATGGTAGAGGTTGTGGTTCATGGTAGAGGTTGTGGTTCATGGTAGAGGTTGTGGTCATGGTAGAGGTTGTGGTCATGGTAGAGGTTGTGGTTCATGGTAGAGGTTGTGGTCATGGTAGAGGTTGTGGTCATGGTAGAGGTTGTGGTTCATGGTAGAGGTTGTGGTCATGGTAGAGGTTGTGGTCATAGTAGAGGTTGTGGTCATGTTAGAGGTTGTGGTCATGGTAGAGGTTGTGGTTCATGGTAGAGGTTGTGGTCATGGTAGAGGTTATGGTCATGGTAGAGGTTGTGGTTCATGGTAGAGGTTGTGGTCATGGTAGAGGTTGTGGTCATGGTAGAGGTTGTGGTCATGGTAGAGGTTGTGGTCATGGTAGAGGTTGTGGTCATGGTAGAGGTTGTGGTCATGGTAGAGGTTGTGGTCATGGTAGAGGTTGTGGTTCATGGTAGAGGTTGTGGTCATGGTAGAGGTGGTGGTCATGGTAGAGGTTGTGGTCATGGTAGAGGTTGTGGTCATGGTAGAGGTTGTGGTCATGGTAGAGGTTGTGGTTCATGGTAGAGGTTGTGGTCATGGTAGAGGTGGTGGTCATGGCTAGAGGTTGTGGTCATGGTAGAGGTTGTGGTCATGGTAGAGGTTGTATAAGAATCTGTGGTTGTGACAGAAGTCTTTTGACGTATCTGGTGGAGAGCATTTCCTGACTCCCTTATTAGTTGACGGGGCAGCCAGGGAAGGAGGGAGGGGAGAAGGGTCAAGGAAGGAGAGAGGGAGGAACGCAGGGTGACAGGGAGGGAGAGAGAGACATACAGGGAGAAAGGGAGAGAGGAACAACGAGGGAGAGGGGGAGGGAGGGAGAGTGAAAGAGACAATCAAAACATCAACTTCCCTTAGCAATTGTTTCCTACCTACGACTTCCCTCCACCTCTCCCTTCATCCTTCCCTCCACCTCTCCCTTCATCCTTCCCTCCACCTCTCCCTACGACTTCCCTCCACCTCTCCCTTCATCCTTCCCTCCACACCTCCACTATACCCCTCCCTCCCTCCCTTCACCTCATAAATAGATATTTACTGTATAAATAAATTAACACACACACACACACACACACACAAACACACACACACACACACACACACACACACACACACACACACACGACAAGAGAGACATCTGGCGGACACTTAAGACACTATGCTGGTCTTGTGAATTGTACACCTGTTGATACATATTGACAGGTGTTAAGGAAGGTATTACAGGTATTGAGAGAGAGAGAGAGAGAGAGAGAGAGAGAGAGAGAGAGAGAGAGAGAGAGAGAGAGAGAGAGAGAGAGAGAGCACACCTGACCAAAAACGACAGTAATTGGCAAGTAACAACTCCCTTTAAGGTAGTGGACGGTAATTACACGCTGGGGCATGGACAGAACCACGGACGGACAAATATATCAACTGACGAAGATGATGATGAGGCGACACACACACACACAATAATACACACATACACACGCACACACACACACACACAATAATACACACAAACATACGTACACATACCAAGCTCTCTATGTCCTTGCCTCTCTAAGACCTACGCAAGTGATGGACAACGTAAATAAAGCACTTGAACACACACACACACACACACACACACACACACACACACACACACACACACACACACTTCGATTCCCAGCTTCTCAAATTTTAGCGAGAGAGAGAGAGAGAGAGAGAGTATGCAGTGTGATGTGCATACATAACGAGGGAAGGAATAAGGGGAGGAGTGTGTGTGTGTGTGTGTGTGTGTGTGTGTGTGTGTGTGTGTGTGCATCTCAACATCCGTCATTTATCAGCGTCTCCTGCTATCGGGAGACTACACAGGAAGTGATTATACGTCTCTCTCTCTCTCTCTCTCTCTCTCTCTCTCTCTCTCTCTCTCTCTCTCTCTCTCTCTCACCTATATCTCCATCTCTCACTTAATACGCCCACAACGTCCTTCCTCACTCACACTCTCAGCACGCCCATATACCCTCCCCCACTCCCCTACCCCCTCCTCCCCCACCTCTCCCCTACCTCCTCCCCTCCTCCTCTTCCTCCCTGCCCCTCCTTCAGACACAAGCACACCACCTCAGATACCTGCCTACCTGAGGGGTGACCTACCTGAGGGGTGACCTGGAATGTGATCAAGGACCCTTACTAAACCTTGAGGATCCCAGGCACCATCACAACGCTAACCTATCCTATCCTATACCTAACCTAACCTATCCTGTCCTAGCCTATCCTGTCCTAACCTAACCAATCCTAACCTAACCTATCCTGTCCTAACCTAACCTAACCTATCCTGACCTAACCTAACCTATCCTGTCCTAACCTAACCTATCCTGACCTAACCATATATGAGATACGTGTCACTCTAATGTTTCTTAATGTAGGAAGGGTAAGGGAGGGGGGGGGGAGAGGAACCACCTGAGCGACCACCTGTACCTGACGTAGAGGCCCAGTCCACCGCAGCGTGAAGGCCAGAAGACGGGAGAAGGGGGGGGTGAGATACTGGGAGGAAGGGGGGCGGGGTGAGGTACTGGGAGGAGGGGGGAGGGGTGAGGTACTGGGAGGAGGAGGGGTGAGGTACTGGGAGGAGGAGGGGTGAGGTACTGGGAGGAGGGGGGCGGGGTGAGGTACTGGGAGAAGGGGGGGCGGGGTGAGGTACTGGGTGACACTTGTCTGGTTCACTGCTCCTTACTGTGCCATGGGTCTTGTTGTTGTTGTTTAGTTGTTCCATCCATCTCCATCCTATTTCTCACTTCAACTTCCCTCATTCTCCCCGCCCCTCCCTCCACGACACACACTAAACGACCGGAGTCAACAGGGCGTAATCACCCAACACGACAAAATTCTCTCTCTCTCTCTCTCTCTCTCTCTCTCTCTCTCTCTCTCTGTTGTCAACCCAGCCTGTGTCTCTTGTGATATATCTTAAGTGTTGCCAAGCCGCAAGTCAGCTGAGAGAGAGAGAGAGAGAGAGAGAGACCTTGTAACAGGACACAGGTAACAGATCTACCTCCAGCACCACCTGGCGGTCATCTGTGATATATAACCAAATTAACACTCACAACTTAACCATATATAACCTAACATTATTTAACCTAATCTTACCTTATTTAACGCTAACCTTATATAACTTAACCTAACTTAACCCAACATACACCTAACCTTACTTAACCTAACGTAACCAAACCTACATTAACTTAAACTAACCTACATTAACCTACCCTAAACAAAACTTAACCTAACCCCTCCCAGGTAACGTTAGGGTGTTTAATCATCAGGTAAAAATAAGCCCAGGTGTCTCATTAACCTCAGATGACTCCAAACAACTTGTCTAATCAGTCACCTTATTTCCACTCTTCCCAAGACTCAGACAACCGCTATGACCACACAAGGGTTAGGTTAGGTTAGGTTGGGTTAGGTTAGGTAAGGGAACCGCTATGACCACACAAGGGTTAGGTTAGGTTAGGTTAGGTTGGGTTAGGTTAGGTAAGGGAACCGCTATGACCACACAAGGGTTAGGTTAGGTTGACACTCGGGTCTCTTGAGGTCACCTGGTGTTACAGAGACAGGTGAGGTCAGCACAGGTAGATCCGCCCTTATTAATCAGGTAATTAATGAACCAGGTTGGGGCGTGACGACAAGGTGAGACGACTGATGGTACGGTCTCTCTCTCTCTCTCTCTCTCTCATACAGTGTAAGGGAAGGTGTGGAGGAGGGAGGGAGTGAGAGAGGGAAGGAGGGTGTGAAAGTGATCTGAGTGATGTAGGATGATGCTGGTAGTGTAAGACATAGGAGGCAGCTGCTGGAGGGGGGGACGGTGAGAGGGAGGGGCTATCTCCCCCCTCACCCTTCAACACACTAACATAGGGGCGATGACCACACACACACACACACACACACACACACACACACGAGCTTAGAGCACGTCAGTTATCATTGGCAAGATCACTCGTCTCAGTAATTTATTGATGAGATTAAGATCACTCGATAATGATAATACCTGACTACCTGTTTATATGTACAAACTCAACAATAACAATAATAATAATAATAATAATAATAATAAAATAATAAAACAATAATAATAATAATAATAATAATAGTAATAATATATTCAGGTCTTACCTTTTAATTAAGTTTCTATTAATATTCACTCCTCGACCAATAGGTGATGAATCCAGGTAATGATTATATTCACTCAGGTGTAATCGAAATTATATCCAGTCAGGTGTAATTAATTATAGCCACTCAGGTGTAATCGATTATATTCCATCAGGTGTGTACACAAATCATCATTCCCAATTACCTTTGATTATTCCAAACACTTTAAACACAAATTACACCTCTGTCACCTGTTCAATATTTCACACACCTTTTGACGAGTTGAAATCACCTTTTATTAATAAATTGCTCCCGAGGACAGGTGAGTATCAGGTATCACTCAGTATGTGTCAACAGGTGTGTGTACTCAGGTAAGTATCATGAGCTGCGTATCACTATCACACTGAGTCACTATTAAATCTTCTAAGTTATTTCTGGTAAGCTTCAAGTAGGAATCCAAAGAGGATTTTTTGAGTGTGTCTGACAAGAGGGGACACCTGTGTGTATACAAGACACCTTTCTTATAACTGCATGCACACCTCGGTGACTCAGTCTGCCCGTTCACCTCAACACCTTTCAATATATCTCATTTGCATACGCCTTTAGGCCTACGGTAAAGCACAACTCATTTCCAGACACACGACACCCGAACTGGACACTCCCTTTCCCGGACACTCATTCACATTGTTCAAGTGATCTTTACACACATGTGGGGAGGGAGGGAGGTGCACTGTGCACACTGAGCGGCTGCTGGCCTCCCTCGCCCCATGAATGAGTACGTGTGTAGGTCGCGCGCTCTTAATTACAAAAACATTCACCGTAAACAAGGTCAGTGTCGGGCCGTACACACTACTAGGGGCCCCCACAGGAGCCTTTAGTGTTTACTCGGTCCATTAAGGTGGTTGAGGCGGGTAATGGAGCTCGGCTTGACGGACTACCGACCACAAAACTCCACATGTGCAAAGCAAACAATCCCCCACGTCCGACTCCCTGGCCGGGGCCTGACAGACTCGCGCCATCACCACGGAGCGAGGACGAGGGCGGCCAGGGGTCCCTCCCTCCCTCAACTTACACCTCCCATATTTAACATACACCAGCATCAATCTCTCTCACCCGCCTCACAAAACTACCTCACCTGAGACACACTCCCGACTAATAAGGTTCAACATAGAGGTTCAGTTAGCGTGGCTGATACATAACCTGTCGACAAATCCCGACATGGCAGCCTCTAGTAGGTGAGATGCCCCCCAAACAAGCTTTTCTCTCCAGTTGGCTCTTGTCTCGGCCGGAACTATCGCCCAACTTCCTCAGCTGTCACAATCATCATCAGCACCAGTACGACCACCCATGAGTGACGTACCGGCCAGGGACTACTCTAGGGGCACCTTAACGAGCGTCGAGGACCAGTTTAGGTTAGGTTAGGTTAGGTAAGATGCTGTGAGTGAGACAACTGTGGGGGATAAGTCGAGGCATCTTAAGGACGTGAAGGGCTCACTCATAAGGTCCACCTGTCGCCCCTCACACCATTATACCAGCCCTTAATGGCCCCTCACACAACCCTTAAGACGCCATCAGGTGAAGTACCCCTTGATTAACGACACCTGGCGAGTTTTAAAGGTAACATTTGTTTGGTTACCTGTGATGATTAGTCGTCCCCCGAAGCGCGTACACATGTCGGCCACCTCCCCAACACCTGGTACCGTATATTATCCCAAAACTCATAATTTCTGATGCATTTTCCTTCAGTTTTCTCTAAGTCAAAATGGCCAACATGTAACTGAAGAAAAAACTGAAGAAAGGACGCTATTAATACGCCTATGATGGACTAAGACACAGACGTTAGAGCTGCGTCTTGTATAACCAACAATAAACAATAACTTCTCTTAAGAGGCAGTCATTATTACTCAAGTTGACGGGTCACGTGAGTAGGGCGGCCAGTGTATGTATGTCAAAGTTCAAGGTCACATCTCTGAAACGCGCACCTTGACTTCTTCTTCTTCTTCTTCTTCTTCTTCTTCTTCTTCTCCTCCTCCTCCTCCTCCTCCTCCTCCTCCTCCTCCTCCTCCTCCTCCTCCTCCTCCTCCTCTTCTTCTTCTTCTATTGCCATTATCATCACACTGCCTCTTCATCAACACACAGTACCATCTCTACGTGAGTAAAATGCCATCCACTTAACCACAGTCCACAGTTCGTCACCTATGAGACTTACCTGTGAATAAACGTCCATATAAGGTACACCTGTGTGAGTTAATCATGAGTAGGTACAGGTGTGTGACAGACAGACAGACAGACAGCTACCAGGAAGCTCCCCCCACACTTTCCGGTAGATAGATACATAGAGACAGATACGATAGACACAGACAGAGATTAAAGGACAGGCGTAGATATAGATAGATCATGGACAGAGATATATAGATAAATAAACAAATTAACAGATAGATAGATTCAGAATGTTACGGCGTTTGTTATGAGAGAGAGAGAGAGAGAGAGAGAGAGAGAGAGAGAGAGAGAGAGAGAGAGAGAGAGAGAGAGAGAGAGAGAGACGAAGTTCCTGTTAACATTGCAAAAGGAAACACTGTTGATAGTTGTGTGTGTGTGTGTGTGTGTGTGTGTGTGTGTGTACCTCATAACCAGTGTACACCAGTATCCCCCCCCCACACATGTACACCAATCATAACCAGTTTCACCTCAAGACGTGAGTGAAATTAAACATGATTTAATTACTGTGTTGACGCAGATGATGTGCGCCGCCATTAATACCTAACGATACTTCGATATTAATTTACCTGTAGTTGTACCTGTAATTACATCTGTCTGTTCTTATACTAGTACCTGTCTTTATATCTCTACCTGTTACCTGAAGTACCTGTAGTACCTGAAGTACCTGTTACCTGTTCCTACCCAATACTGTATTCGTCAGGGGCTTCACTTATCACACTCTACTAATTGGTTCGTGTTATCTCCTCTGCTTTCATCCTGTTTTTTGTGGTTAATCCCATCTTCTGTCCCTCCCTCCCACCTCCCTTATACATAAAGAATGTTAAACTCATTAGATAATCTTCTACAACATTCTCTCAACATTATGGTTAGTGAATGTTGAGGAAAAAATACAACAGGGTCCATTTTTTTTATTCGTGGATCCTAAAACCCTAAATATTTATTGATTTTTAAGTTACGATTTAGTGTAGGTCCTAAAATACAATAGTTATTTAGGGTTAAGACTACAGAGACGGTACCTGGCGTGGTTATATAACTAGTGGCGTCTAGTCCACTATCAATACGCCTACGTACACAGATCAATGACCTTCATCTCTCAACTTGTATGTGAAAAAAACCTTCGTGGGTGAATCTGTGCAACAACTGGTGGGTGGACCTGTGCAACAACTGGTGGGTGGACCTGTGCAACAACTGGTGGGTGGACCTGTGCAACAACTGGTGGGTGGACCTGTGCAACAACTGGTGGGTGGACCTGTGCAACAACTGGTGGGTGGACCTGTGCAACAACTGGTGGGTGGACCTGTGCAACAACTGGTGGGTGGACCTGTGCAACAACTGGTGGGTGGACCTGTGCAACAACTGGTGGGTGGACCTGTGCAACAACTGGTGGGTGGACCTGTGCAACATCTGATGGGTGGACCTGAGCAACATCTGATGGGTGGACCTGTGCAACAACTGGTGGGTGGACCTGTGCAACATCTGATGGGTGGACCTGAGCAACATCTGATGGGTGGACCTGTGCAACAACTGGTGGGTGGACCTGTGCAACAACTGATGGGTGGACCTGTGCAACAACTGGTGGGTGGACCTGTGCAACAACTGATGGGTGGACCTGTGCAACAACTGGTGGGTGGACCTGTGCAACAACTGGTGGGTGGACCTGTGCAACAACTGGTGGGTGGACCTGTGCAACAACTGGTGGGTGGACCTGTGCAACAACTGGTGGGTGGACCTGTGCAACAACTGGTGGGTGGACCTGTGCAACAACTGGTGGGTGGACCTGTGCAACAACTGGTGGGTGGACCTGTGCAACAACTGGTGGGTGGACCTGTGCAACATCTGATGGGTGGACCTGTGCAACAACTGGTGGGTGGACCTGTGCAACAACTGGTGGGTGGACCTGAGCAACACCAAGTAGTCTATCCAACTTGCACCAGTTAGACACAAACTGTGGCGATAATCACCAGGTGTAACTGAGTCCTCCCCTGCCTCAGGTAAGCAGCTCGTCCACCGTGTTTATCCTAGGATGAACAACCTCCTCATGACAACACCTGCCGCCTAAAACACCGTTACCCAACCCACAAACACCAAGAAACAACAAATCAAACACAAACACAACCCAACAAACATTAACTCGTTTTTTTAGAGTAATTACGAGTTGATTATACTAACATAATTAAGCTCCAAACAGAATCAACATCAATACAGTTACTTAAAATTGAACTGGTCGTAGATCATACTAGACAAAACAATGCTTAACATACAGCCACCACAACAATACCCGGGACACATTATAGAATCTTAGTGTTATTTTGGATCACCTGAAGATTAGGCCCCATAGATTACTTCACCTGATATTTTAAACACCATAATGCTACCTCGTGGGGGGGGGGAGGGGGGTTAGGTTAGGTTATTATTATTACTGTTGTTGTTATGACTTTTACTATCTCTATCTATCTGTTCTTCCCGCTTTATCACCATCTTTCTCTCTCCCTTTCTCTCTCTCCATCTAAAGATCTACGTAGTATTCCTCTCTCTCTCTCTCTCTCTCTCTCCCCATCCCTCCCTCTCTCACTCCCTCCCTCTCTCTCCCTCCCTCCCTCCCTCCCTCCCTCCCTCCCTCCCTCCCTCCCTCTCTCTCACTCCCTCCCTCTCTCACACGGTCTCCATCTCTCTCTCCCTAATTATCTTGATTAATAACAACACACAAAAAACAGTTGACCTTCAGACGACAGAGATTAAACGAGGTGGACGAGACAGATATGTGCTCTCTCACCCTCTGTCTGTCTGTCTGTCAGTCTGTTTACCTAATACATTTTTTTTTATTTATTTCTATATTTACATCCACCTTTTCACTTACATCTCTCTCTCTCTCTCTCTCTCTCTCTCTCTCTCTCAGCCTACCATAACACCATTTGAGAATCCATCTTTGTGTCGTCGGTTTAGGGAGACTCAAGATACGTCCTTTAACTTGTCGTACATTAAGTGAGTTAGAAACGTCCCCCCTTAACTTAAGAGCCTTTCAGAATACAATATATCGGTAGCTTAAATGAGATCCACACGTTTTCCCTTAAGTTACGAACCTCTGAGAATCGTAGCCCTATCGTAAGGTGACATCCCCCACACATCTTAACTACTCCTGACTAATAAAAATTATCTTAAAATACCTCAAGGACGCCATTAAAATGAGCCTTAATCACCGGTGTAAATGGTCGTCAGAGATAACGATGGTACACACACACACACACACACACACACACACACACACACACACACTAAATATTACAACCACTATCATTATTTAACTCAACATCTCTCTCCTTTTTCTTTTTAAGTAACTTGTTAAAAAAACTCATCATCTATGGATTAAAAAAACTTAAAAAACATCCATTTTGATAATTAACTCCAAATCGGGCATATTGTTGGTAAATCTATCACAGTAAAATCAATATAAATAATGGTCACATAGAACAGAAAATATATCATAGTTTGTCTTAAAAAATATTTCGTTTTATTACGTTTTCTCTCAACGCGCTACACTGTGCCCCGCCCTCACACACTAACGCGGTAACTAAACTAGATCATTTCTCCCTGTAGTTCTATCGCATATTACAACCATACAGAGATTATTCTAAATTCTGTTAAAGTATTCTACTGTAAAATATGTGACCTTATACACGAAGCAGTTAAAGCACATACTAATAATAACACGACCTTTTTTTTTTGGCATATATCCCTTTAATAGTACTTAAGATACATACTAATAACACTACATATTTTTTTAAGGTTTTAGGTAACTTACGTAAATATAACTAAAAAATTACATTGAAAATTTGGTTAGATTAAAATTAGTATTATTTCACATTCACATATATTACTACACATAAACCTATTAAAATTAACGAAAGAAACAAACGAATCTCTCTCTCTCTCTCTCTCTCTCTCTCTCTCTCTCTCTCTGCCTGTCTCTCTCTCAATCCCCCCCCCCCGCGCTCTCTCTCTCTCTCTCTCTCTCTCTCTCTGCCTGTCTCTCTCTCAATCCCCCCCCCGCTCTCTCTCTCTCTCTTTGTTTCCACGGCAACCCTCCTCCCAAAATAACACGTTCGCACCGGAGCTAAGCTAAAAATTGTACAGAGGATTCCAAGAGAGAGAGAGAGAGAGAGAGAGAGAGAGAGAGAGAGAGAGAGAGAGGCACGTACAGTAGTTAATTCCCACTCAGCAGTGTATAAGACTCTCACCTCTCACTCGACTACCTCTCACTCGACTACCTCTCACTCGACTACCTCTCACTTGACTACCTCTCACTCGACTACCTCTCACTTGTAGGAACTATGTGAGACTGGAATCACTACTTTTAACAAACTTGTAAGTATTCAGTGAAACCCCTATATAACGAACATTCCTCTCTATACAGTTCGTTATAGAGAGGTTATCACTGTACTGAGGAGAATCTGAACCCGTACTTACAACTCATGACTGGAGGGCCGACGAAGACACAGTAGGAAGAGACATAAACAGCGGTGAGGTCTGCGTCAGGAGAATAAACGAGTCTTCCACAGTGTCCAGGGTATAACAGCCTTACCACACAACACTGACCTAACAGAACCCGTATTTATGGTCTCTTCTGATAACGTAAACTTCGTAAATTGTAAACAAAACAAATCAACGTCAACTCCAGACAAATTTACACCAAAACACACTTGAGCAACGGTGATTTTTTAGGACCAACCATTAAAAAGTAAACATTCTAGGGATAAATTAAGTATCTTGTTTGTATGTTAGAGAATGACTGAAGGTGTAGCGAGAGATGAACACAAGCGCGGGCAGAGAACTAACAGTATGTAACACGGTAAGAACACTACACACTACACCAGCTTAACAAGACCTCCACACACACCCTTTCCTTCCCTCCCTTCCTACTCTCCCTCTCTTTCTCTGCCTACCAGTTCCATATTTTCCATTCAGTGTTTTATCCATTCTACCTTTATTCCTCTTTATTTTCCTCCTTCATGTCTTAATTACTTCCTTCTCTACCCTCCTTCTCTTTTCTACTCCTCCTCCTTCTCTTCTCTCCTCCTCCCTCTCTACCCTCCTTCTCTTCTCTCCTCCTCCCTCTCTACCCTCCTTCTCTTCTCTCCTCCTCCCTCTCTACCCTCCTTCTCTTCTCTCCTCCTCTCTCTCACTCCTTCACCTCACCCTCCACCCGCCATATTCCCAAGCTGGATCCGCCCCCCTGCCTGACACACACCAGACCCTCAAGTATCAGGCTGCTGTCGTGAACCACACACACACACACACACACACACACACACACACACACACATGGTCTTACTATGGAAATTTGAGTCCGGTTTTGGTTCCGGGTGAAAGAAATTGAGTTCGACACACACACACACACACACAGTATATCACAGTGTAAGTGGCCAGCCCACACACTTAGCTAATTGCCTTGTTTGTTGAGCAGGACTTATTAAACCAAACTCGGTCCCTTTAACTGTGGTCACGTGATATGTTTGCTTGTTTGTTTGTGTGTGTGTGTGTGTGTGTGTGTGTGTGTGTGTGTGTGTATAATGATTCCCCCAGTGAGAAGGTTCATGTATGATTTTCTCTCTCTCTCTCTCTCTCTCTCTCTCTCTCTCTCTCTCTCTCTCTCTCTCTCTCTCTCTTACCTGAAAAATAATTAATTACCAATTCCGAAGGTGACGTAGGTACAGGTAAGCCAATTTGTACAGGTAGGAACGGCCACCTTAATGACAAACACACAGACGATAATATATACTAAGGAAGATCACAACATCCCCCCACCACTCCACCCACACCCCCCACCACTCCACCCACACCCCCACAACTCCACCCACACCCCCCACAACTCTACCCACATCCCCACAACTCTACCCACACCCCCACAACTCCACCCACACCCCCCACAACTCCACCCACACCCCCACCACTCCACCCACACCCCCCACAACTCTACCCGACACGACCTCCCAAAGAAGCAAGGTGGGCCATATGGAGGAAGGACCAATTAGGAACAGGTATAACCCCCGAAATTGGTGATGGTTCATATGCCACTAACGCCCACTACGGTCACCAATATCACCACTCCCATCTTGTCGGTGAGAAGAACAATCCTCTCAGACCAGCCGTCGTGTGTAACCTAACCTAACCTAACCTAACCTAACCTAATCACCAATACGGCCAAGAGCAATTTTGTGATTACCTGATCTGTAATTAAAACTCAACCAGGTGTCCCCCCCCCCCCTCTTCTTCACCTCACCTCCCTCACGAGAACAATTATAGCTTCTGTGATTTGATAAGAGGTTTCAGGGGGGAGGGGGAGGGTAGGAGGGGGAGGGGGGGAGGGGGTATTAATTGCTAGTCATCTACACGTGTTTAAAAGTCATTGAATAGGATTTAAAAGATATTCTAATCCCTGTCTCACAATATGTTCTGGTCAGGCTAAAGACTGGTGATAACTCGGTATTATTGTACAAACCAAACCAAACCTAACCTAACACTAACCAAACTTAACCTAAGCTAACACTAAACTAACTTAACCTAACCTAATCTGACCAGACCTAACCTAACACTAACCTAACTTAATCTAACCTAAAGCATAAAAAATATAAAGTACAAAATGGCTTCCAAATGAGACAGACTTTACTTTATGTTTTGAGGGCCATTAAACATGGCCCTCAAAACCACCATGGCCCTTACAAACTCACACCCCGGCCAATGGTGGTGGTGGTGGTGGTGGTGATGGTGGTCATAGTAGTGGTGGTGATGGTGGTGGTGATGATGGTGGTGGTGATAGTAGTGGTGGTGATGGTGGTGGTCCTTGGGTTAGCCTCTCCAGCACCCCAGAAGAATTCCATTAAGATAACACACTTTTACACGGACGTCCCTATCTCCCCCCCCCCCCCCCGAGTCCCCCCTTCCCCCCCCTCCTTCCTCGGCCCTGTATCCCCCTCCCTATATTCTCCCCTCCCTACCCCCACCTCCCACCCTCCCTTCCCCCCTTTATCCTCCCCTCCCTACCTCCACCTCCCACATGTAATCAGTCCAATGGGATATCGTCTACCTGTAATTAGTCCAACAACAAGTGGCACTGTACTCACCTCAGCCTTCCTCAGGTACAGCTCAATCTCGGAGTAGGGGTCATTGGGGGGGTCTCTGGCCGGTGGAGTGACCTCTGACCCCCACTGGCCCGGGGTCCTGGTGGAGGCCATCTCTCCCTGGAGGGCGTGGTTATGGGTTATCTACAGCAGGTGGACGTGGGCGTGCTTGCGTCGCTTCATGCTGCCCGGATGACGGCGCCAGGGTCTAGGCGTACAGTCTGACTTCCTGACCTCGCTGATACGGTCATCTGCTGGAGGGAAATTATGAGTTAGTATGAATGTTGATAATAATAATAATAATAATGATGATAATAATAATAATAATAATAATAATAATAATAATAATAATAACGGAAGACAAACAAACACACACACACACACACACACACACACACACACACACACACACACACACACACACTCACCCGACCCATTCTTAACAAACAGACGATGAACCTGAAGAACCGGATTTACCTGAAGGCACTGGAGGAGTAGCACCAGGTTAATGAAACACCCCGACGATGCAGCACTCACCTGGGGCATCTGAAGGTAGGCGTGATTGGTATCTATCCTGCCCCTCTCGACCTACCTGTGTATCTTGTTCCTGGGCACCTCATCCTGGTCTATCCTTACCCTTGGGCATGACATCCTATACCTATCCTTACCTTGGGTCTGACATCCTTCACCTATCCTTACCCTTGTGCATGGCATCCTTCACCTATCCTTACCCTTGGGTCTGACATCCTTCACCTATCCTTACCCTTGGGTCTGGCATCCTTCACCTATCCTTACCCTTGGGTCTGACATCCTTCACCTATCCTTACCCCTGGCACCTCACCCTCTACCTTATCCCCATCCCCTGGCATGACACCGACCCCTATCCTCCAAACAACACTCGACATCCTTCAGGCCACTGATAGGATGATAGGTACCTTATAACCTTTCCTCAGCACGTCCTAAACTGATAGGAATCCTTGAGGGAATACAGCCGGTAGAGGTTCCTTCAGGTCCTACACTCCTACAGGTCCTCTCCACATACGTTCCCCTTCCATCAACCTTCAGAAAACGTCGCTATCCCATTAATCTCTCCCGTGCTTCTCCTTTCCCCCCTTCCCTCACCCCTCCCTTCCCTTCCTCAATATTCCAGACATATCTCCACTCCCTCACCCCCCTCCACCAACCCAACCCCTACCTTCCCTCCCCCTCTCCCCCACCACTGCTGATTCACCCCCAGCGTTAAGACAGTACTATACTCGCTCCTTCCCGAAGAATCAAAGTCCTATTACATGAGGGTTACACTACCGCCCTTATAGACACTGGAGAGAGAGAGAGAGAGAGAGAGAGAGAGAGAGAGAGAGAGAGAGAGAGAGAGAGAGAGAGAGAGAGAGAGAGAGAGACTCCCCCAAAAAAGCCTATGGGACTGGACCAACTGTCTACCTAAATCCGGATTATACCAACACATTAGACTTGTAAATAATACTCACTATAACTCAGATTTTACGGGCAAAGATTATACTCATATATCATACCCACGCACTATATCCATACATTATACCACAGCATACACGAGTTATAGGGACACCACGCTCATACACTCTCATACACGCTCATACACCTAAGGATAAAAAAAAATTCACATCGTTTTGGACTGACAGGGCAGGGACGTGTGTGTGTGTGTGTGTGTGTGTGTGTGTGTGTGTGTGTGTGTGTGTGTGTGTGTGTGTGTGTGTGGTCTCGTCATTGTTTTGTAAATATCATTCACCTGACCAAATAATTAATCAATAATACCTGTACCTTAATTACTTGTATCAATTCATTTAGTGTAAGTGTTAAGTAGAATTATCATAGTATAAAACAAAACATGATTTAATATGTAATAACAAATGGTGTTTAATCCCCCATAGAGAATAATGGACAGACAGACAGACAGACAGACGGACGGACAGACAGACAGACAGACAGACACACACACATCTAATGCCATGACATAACGCTTCCATCATCCTGCGTCGGGGAATAAATACTGGGTACTCTCTCTCTCTCTCTCTCTCTCTCTCTCTCTCTCTCTCTCTCTCTCTCCACTAACAAAATAAAGACGCGTCATTCATCTCCCTCCTGTGACGTGATCTTGATGCTGTCAGCTGATTGGTCAGGAAGAGTAATGACGTATTCAGGTGTACTCGATCTAATTGGTGTGAAGGACCCGTGACGCAATCTGATGCAAACACGCTGATTGGACAGATGAGTCTGTGTCCAGTGTGATGAGTCTATAAATTAGGCTCACATAACATCACGCCGCAGTCCAGAGAGAGAGAGAGAGAGAGACGTTCACTTACTCTCCCCCCCCCAACCAGGTGATCGTGTGGGTCAGGTCACAGGAGGTCACACAATACTCCCTCCTTCCTCCTAAATCAACCTGAGGCGTCGAGTCTCTTGATAATTTCGCCGCCATTACTGTCCTGGAAATCAATTCTTCCTCGACACTGTTATTATTGTTGTTATTGTTGTTATTTGTTACCTAAATTCCCCCTAACACACAGGTATTCGAACCAAGGACCAACAATGGTGGGCGGTGGATGAGTGGTGATTACCCTCGACAGGCATGTGACTAATACTGGGTTCGACTCCAGATGCATCAATGAGTCTAGCTGTCCAGGATCCACATGGAGGAGGAGGAGGAAGAGGAGGGGGAGGAAGAAGAGGAGGGGGAGGAGGAAGAGGAGGGGGAGGAAGAAGAGGAGGAGGAGGAAGAAGAGGAGGGGGAGGAAGAAGAGGAGGGGGAGGAGGAGGAGACAGTGATCAGACGGGGGTAATGCACACCCTCAGGGGGGAGGGGTGAACAGTGTACCAACACGGGCGAGTCAACACATTTGTGTACACACGAGTTACACACTGTGGCCAGCTGTACTTATTACACACACACACACACACACACACACACACACACACACACACACACACACACACACACACACACACACACACACACACACACACACACACACACACACACGACCCTGAAACGGCTGGTGTTCACATCCTTATCATCTACTTATTATTAAATCTGTTTCTCGGAAGGACTGTGAAAGGGAAGGTAGACTGTGTGTGTGTGTGTGTGCGTGTGTGCGTGTGTGCGTGCGTGTGTGTGTGTGTGTGTGTGTGTGCGTGTGTGTGTGTGAACATAATTACCTGTAGTCAATCTAAAAAAAAACAACCTAAGTCAATTTCTTTATTTCTTCAAGCGGGTGAACAAGTCGTGACAACACCTTCCTTAACTTTCTCTCCCAAACAACGACAAACAAACACACAGTTAAAACGACGCCACAAACAAACCCCATAAGCCGTGTAGCTGAGGTAAGACAAACAAAAATAACCACAAAGTTAGGTTAGGTATTTAATATTCCATAAGCGTTCGTCTGTCATTATCATCCTCTCCCCCTCCCCTCCCCACCCCCCCCCCTCTCCCTCACCACCCCCCTCCCCCCCCCCCCCCCCCTGCCTCTCCCTCACCCCTTAAAGCCACAACAGAACATTCGGACGAGGAGGAAGGTGTACAGTCGTTTGCATATGAATGGTCCTACCTGTCTGGTTCCCTGCACGATAGCCTTTTGACTTCACCGATCATGGGTATTAAAAAATTATTCGCATCCCTTCAGAGGATTCAATACGAGGCCCTGAATGAAAAAATTAAGAATGTGATGACGATATTAGATACACTGCGCCTCCTTCTGCGCCTCCTTCTGCGAGATAACCATCGTAGTTTAAATATTTGAGGAGCGGCGGCGGGGTGAGTGAGAGAGAGAGAGAGAGAGAGAGAGAGAGAGAGAGAGAGAGAGAGAGAGATAAACAGATAGATAGACTGACAGTGAAAGAGAGAGAGAGAGAGAGAGACAGAGAGAGAGAGAGAGAGAGAGAGAGAGAGAGAGAGAGAGAGAGAGAGAGAGACCTAAAAGGGTTAGAGTTAGAGAGTTCTCACTTCATTTCACTTGAGCGTGTTGGCTGTCAGGTCTTGGTGCAGTTTTTCCAGTCAAACGCTGTGTAAGTTAGGTGTATATACTGGACGACACACACACACACACACACGTAGGAAAGTAAAGCAGCTGTTGTGCCTCTTTCTCCTGTCGTCGTTGTTGTGTACAGTCCTACTCCTTGAAGTAACTGGTGTAAGAGAGACTAACATTCACACAACTCAATACAGTACTAACAGAACCCACTACACCGTCCTTGGCACAACAACCAGAACCCTATCTCCTGCCGCACCCCCTTCTCCTCCCCTCCTTTCCCCCTACCCTCCATTCCCTCCCACCTCTCTCCACCCCCTCTGCTATGCACCCCAACCCATTCCTCCTTCCTCCAGCCCCTGCCCTCCACCTTTCTCCCCTTCCCCCCTTCCCCTTCCCCACCCCTCCCCTTCCCCCCTCCCCTTCCCCACCCCTCCCCTTCCCCCTCCTAAAAAAAACATCCCATTAGCATCAAGTGGCGAAAAATATAAACATAGTCAAATATAAATGGTCTCTATGTTGACATTCTTCTCCACGAGACATGAATGAGTAGAGTGAAGAACAGGTGTGAGGTGGTAGTGAGGTAATGTGAGGTGGTTATATGAGTGAGTCAACTATACGTCTCTAAAGGTATATACGATAGTGGTGAGTCTCTCTCTCTCTCTCTCTCTCTCTCTCTCTCTCTCTCTCTCCACACAAAAGAGAAAGAGAAAGAAATCTAACACTCCACAGAGCCTTGAGGGGATCGAACCAGGGGACTTTAGGTTGTGATTTGAAAGCATCACCCACGGCGCCACAAAACACCTAAGATAATGGGTCATAAATATGAAGAATAAGTCCCGAAACCTGTTATCGGTCAACATCAGCCTCGCTATTTACATTTCACTCTGTAAATAATGGCTTTTCCTCGTCTGAATATATGTAAAGTGAAACTCTTTGTCTATGGCCCAACATTTTTATCTGGACAATACAGACATCCTCACTACACACTACCTTATGATGTCTGTGTCTTTATGGTGAAATAGTAATTAGTAGTATTAGTAGGTATGGCTATTGGGGGAGGCTGGAGGCCATTAAAAAAGTAGTAGTAACAGTGGTAGTAGTAGTAGCAGTAGTAGCTATTATTATAAGACTCTGCAAGGGTCCTGACTGACAGGTTTTCCCTCATAATCTGCGTTAGTTTACAGCGGCCACCGGGTATAGCGGCCACTCTCGCCTACAACGACCAGCACAAGACGGCCATGGTGGTCAGATCTTACAAATAGGATCGATAAATTATTCCATTTTTTTAAGGAAGCTGACCACGTAAGCCTACCTGTGTGGAGGCCGACCCAGGTGGTGGAGGAGGTACCAGCTGGGCAGAAGAGTGTGTACACGACCCACACTATGAGGTGATAGACCAGGTGGTGGAGGAGGCACCAGCTGGGCAGAAGAGTGTGTACACGACCCACACTATGAGGTGATAGACCAGGTGGTGGAGGAGGCACCAGCTGGGCAGAAGAGTGTGTACACGACCCACACTATGAGGTGATAGACCAGGTGGTGGAGGAGGCACCAGCTGGGCAGAAGAGTGTGTACACGACCCACACTATGAGGTGATAGACCAGGTGGTGGAGGAGGCACCAGCTGGGCAGAAGAGTGTGTACACGACCCACACTATGAGGTGATAGACCAGGTGGTGGAGGAGGCACCAGCTGGGCAGAAGAGTGTGTACACGACCCACACTATGAGGTGATAGACCAGGTGGTGGAGGAGGCACCAGCTGGGCAGAAGAGTGTGTACACGACCCACACTATGAGGTGATAGACCAGGTGGTGGAGGAGGCACCAGCTGGGTAGAAGAGTGTGTACACGACCCACACTATGAGGGGGTAGACCAGGTGGTGGAGGGGCTAGCCACCAGGTGTTATAAGCGGGTCTCTGCTACGTTGAGGGAGTCGAACCGAATAGATCATAACCTAACCTAATCACATGTCAATTCTATTCCCCATTTCCACCATATACACATTTCCTAGCAGCCGAGAGGAGCATCATATCACACACTATCTCTGTCTCATCCCTCAGTGAAGTCATCTATGGCGAATTAAACTTCATATTTTCATCAGAGTTATAACACACACACACACACACACACACACACACACACACACACACACACACACACACACACACACACACACCACCCTAAGACTATTAGCCAACTAAGATACCTTCTCTAAACAAATAAGGACCCAAACTAACTTAAGGACCTTTAGGAACCCCAGACAAGTACCTCAGTAAGGTCGTCTCATCTGCACCGAGTAATATGATAAACAACCCATCGCGTTCGAGGGTAGCCAAGTGTTCTTTTTTATCCCGTCTAATAATAATTGTATCAGTATCTCACAAGGAGGTCTTCGGGTGAGGACAGTGCTAACCAACTAGACCTTGAACCATCGAACACCCCATACCTTCACCATAAGACTTAAACCCTTACAGTATATACAGTACCCTCTCAAGTATATCTATCTTCAGGTGATGACAATGCTATCCATCTCGTTCCTATAGTATCGAAAACTCCATACCTTTAACGTAAGACTTCAACCCTAAAGGCACAAAGAGCACTTATCATCACACTTACATACAACCGCATACACACACACACATACATACACACACACATGTATTCAAATTAGACACACATGGTTACGAAAGCTAATATATTATACTACCTGAGTGTGAGTGTGTGTGTGTGTAGTCATGTTTCTCATTTACACATCAACTCTCCCTCACCCATAAAACCCATCAAGGTCATCAACTAACCCTGATTGACCAGATATTGAACCCTACAACAACAAGAGTTAATTCCCTGTCCAGATGGTTAGAGAGAGAGAGAGAGAGAGAGACCCCAGGATGGTACAGATTCCGCTAGGAGGGTTGGGGGGTGGGAGGGGGGGGTGGAGTAGATGAACCTAGATGCGTCCTCCCTTAACCACTCCATAGAAAACGAGTTTCATTGGTCTTGATAAATGGAACAAGCGGTTTGTGAGTGATTGGTGGTTACGTGCAGCCAATCACACGCACGGAGTTCTACAAGATTTGCCACGATAGCGTAATTATGACCACTAATGCCATAACTTACCTGGTGATGCCCATATGACCAGGTAAGACGTAATGCTCACCTGTGTTATGACTGCCAATTATAGGGGCCAGGTGTAACAGGTGTAATCGTCTATAACAAGTGACGTACAACACCCATACCTGTACACCCCAATAAAAATAACTCTAATCTGTGGTCTTAACTCACCTGTGGTCTTAACTCACCTGTGGGAACCTTATATAGCCAGGTGAGATATACGGGATAGGTTCGGGGGCTTCTCAGTATAGGGTATAAGGGATGGGATGGCATGTACCTTATACTCTGTGATAACATCTCTATCACCTGAGCCTTAATGATATCTGAAGGTGTCCTGTGGCCACAGTCTTAGGGATGGTTACCTCACTGAGTGTATGGGTGGGTATAGGGGTGTATGGGTGGGTATAGGGGTGTATGGGTGGGTATAGGGGGAGGTTGTATGTGGGTGTATTATGGTGGTGTAATGGTCAGCATGCTCGCCTCGCAATCGAGCGGACCTGGGTTCGATCCCCGGGCAAGGTGAAACTATGGGCAAATTTCCTTACGCCATTTGCCTCTGTCTACCCAGCAGTAATTGGGGACTTGGATGTTAATCGATTTATGGACCGTGTTCCGGGTTAATGGTTAGCCAGTGCAGTTGACAAGTTGTCCGGTCTTCTCGGATTATTCCTTGACACTGGGTCATGCAGCTAACTCAGGGTGTGGTTGTTGTGTTGGCGACAGCTTCTACACCTTAAACAAATTCACGCCTAGGTGGCCCTTGGGCCCGTCATCCTCAATTTCGAGGGGACACCAAACAACATTATTATTAGTGTGAGGTGTATTGGGTTGAGACACACTGTTCACGGCATAGCACACACACACACCATGATAAAGTATGGCAGGGGGTGCATAGCCAGCAGGGGTGTGCGGGGGGGGGGGATCATTTGCATACGAGGAAGGAGGTATGGTTGGTTGTGTCTGAAGAAGAATGGCTGACGCAACCTTGTGTGTGTGTGTGACTATATCATCACCACACCTCCAGTACTACCACCACACCCAACACTACTTCCATTACCACCACTACCACCATCACTACCACTACTATCACCACTAATCGTATCACCTGCACTACACCCCCTCCCCCCCCCCAATATACTCCAGAAACACTAGGAAATATCAGGTTACAAGGGGTGTGGGTGGCTGGGGGTGTGGGTGGCTGGGGGCGTGGGTGGCTGGGGGTGTGGGTGGCTGGGGGTGTGGGTGGGTGGGATGATGAGGTAGGAATGCTGTTCTCACCACTCCCAGCGGCCTACAGTATGCAAATGACTCTATGGGGCACACCTGTAAATTACCGAAGGTGAGTTCCCAGCTACAGGTATTGCAATTACTCTATGGAAGAAGTATGGCGTCTTTGTCAAGTGAGTTTTACGGGGAGAAACTTGGGTCTTGATAATTATAGGAGTGAGAACCTAACCTAACCTTAACCTAACCAACGTCTAACATAACGTAACTTAACTTACTCTTAAATTAACTTAAAATTAACCTGACCTGCCACTAACGCAACCTAGACTTAACCTGACCTGCCACTAACGCAACCTAGACTTAACCTGACCTACACCTAACCTAACCCTAATTTAAACTAACCTACCCTTAACGTAACCTATCCATAATCTGATCAAAATTCCATCTCATTTGCATACACACAGTCAAGAACATCAAGTACTTCCCCCCTACTGCTAAGAATGTAGGGGGTATATAGGCCTATACGTATATCTTTACTGTTAAGAAGGTAGGCCTATACCCCTGTTAAACCCGTTGAGAAGGTAAGTCTCCCGTTAACTAAACAGGTAAGCGACTCCGTTAGCCCTTCTGTCAACAGGTAAACCTTAATTAAACAGGTGAGTATCTCCTTCACTAATAAGTTATATCCGTCTTAGAATCAATTAACCCGTAAGACTAATCACTGCCCATTTGTTTTCTTGTCGTAGTTACCAATTCCTCTGCCTCTCTTATCTTCTTTAATCTCTTCTTTCTCTACCAAAGAGAGAGAGAGAGAGAGAGAGAGAGAGAGAGAGAGAGGAAGGAATGAAAGAAGGGAGGGACAGAGAGGAAGGAAGGAAGGAAGGAAGGTGGACACAGTACCTCGGTGTAGGGGTCGCAGTAGAAGGCCATGACAGGAAAGACTAATGGTCCTTCGGGTGGGGTGGGGTCACAGTAATCACCCCCAACACCGAGCTTCAGTAATGATGGCTTACTTATCTCTACAGCATACGGTACACCCTCACCTCACCTCTACTCAATGTTAATGGTTATGTCGTTCTGAGCTACTGGTGAGAGAGAGAGAGAGAGAGAGAGAGAGAGAGAGAGAGAGAGAGAGAGAGAGAGAGAGAGAGAGAGAGAGAGACGATCCAAATCAAAGAAAACGGAACAAAAGTGGAAACAAAACGGTAACTACATTAAAAAAAATATATATCCTCACTCACATCAACACTCCTCAGACCAAGACCACAGTGTAATAGGTGGTCATAATATGTAAATTAATCGACAATTTTAGGGTGCTCATTATGTTAATTAGTGAGGTAATGAGCCCAGGTAATGAGTGGGTGGTGGGGGATAAGGGGAGGGGAGTGAGAGAGGGTATGTGGGGGGGGGTAGGTGAAGGAGATGGGTAACTAGTGGATAAAAGCAGACGAGAGAGAGAGAGGGAGAGAGAGAGAGAGAGAGAGAGGGAGAGAGAGAGAGGGGGGGTGAGGTGTGAACGTGTGGATGGCTTGTAGGAGGAGGAAGTGGATAGATGGAGAGGTGGGTTTAAGAGGAGTGCATAGATGGTTGGACAGATGGAGGGAGGGACTGGGGGAAGGATAGATGGAGAGACAGATGAGTAGGTGAGGGAAGGGGGACACATTAGGCCCAGGTAGAGGCAGTGTGACACAGCAGGGAGTGTGACACAGCAGACAGTGTGACACAGCAGGGAGTGTGACACAGCAGGGAGTGTGACACAGCAGGGGGACACCAGAATAAGTAAGATAGGCCAAACAAGCAGACAGCAGGGACAGGAAGCGTCAGTCAGCGTACACAAACAACAGTAGTAGTAGTAGTAGTAGTAGTAGTAGTAGTAGTAGTAGTAGGGCATATGGGGAGAGAATTCAAAACGTTGATCAAGGCAACTTCACTCCTCTAGTGTTCACAACCTCTGGTGGGATGGGCCCAAGTGCAAGATGTTTCTACGCCAGACTCGCGGAGCTGATCTCCGAACAGAAGCAGCAGCCCAGAAGTTATGTTACAGCCTGGATGAGATGTCGACTGTCCTTCTCTCTCCTTCGGTCGGCTTTGCTCTGCCTCAGGGGAACGAGAGCTTCTGCCCCTATTCCGACAACTGCTGCAGATATTGACTATGAGGCTACAGTCACTGAATGCCGCATGGATCTGCGGCTCAACTAATTTAACACAGATAGGATAGCTTCTTATGTATTAGGATATTTAATATTAAGGTAAATAAATGGTGGCGAAGGTGTGGCTAATGGGGGAGGCTGGAGGCCACGTTAAAAAAAAAAAAAGTAGTAGTAGTAGTAGTAGTAGTAGTAGTAGTAGTAGTAGAAGTAGTAGTAGTAGTAGAAGTAGTAGTAGTAGTAGAAGTAGTAACAATACTCACAGTAGGAAGAGAGGGTCCAGACAGGAGGAAACGAAAGAAGAATAAGACACGGAAAATGAGGAGGAACAAAAGAACGAGGGGGAGGAGAAGGAACAAGAAAACGGCAATGAAGGAAGAAGAAGCAGCAGCAGTAGGCCCAGTAGGAGGATGAGGAGGAGGACGAGGAGGCAGTAGGCCCAGTAGGAGGATGAGGAGGAGGACGAGGAGGCAGTAGGCCCAGTAGGAGGAGGAGGAGGAGGAAGACGAGGAGGCAGTAGGCCGTGTGTCATTAATCAGGAGGCCACGTGACGGCACGCACCTCCCATTGTTTCATAAACCGCTGACTCCTCCCCTTACCTCAACCCCCCCCCCCCATCCACCCATTAAAAAACTCCCCATTAACCCATACGGAACTGTTATAGGCTGGCGACCTGCAAAACACACTCATTAATCATAAACAAGACTTACGTCGTTAGTGTTTGTTTGGGTCACGTGACACACACACACACACACCTGTTACCTGTATCCGAGGACCACCTGGACTCTCTCTCTCTCTCTCTCACCATTGATCACCTCCCTATAGCACTACACCTCACCTCTGCCCTCATGAATAACACAGCCCCGTAAAAAGACTCACCTGGTGAATATAAACACGACGAGGAGCCTCACAACACACCCATCTTACATGACATCACTGTTTGTCTACATTCCTGTCTACAGTGACGTATGTAAACAACGATTTCTGGCTCTGTTTACAATCTTCAGTACAATCTCGGAAATTATCATGTTAATAGATAAGTAATTACCATTGCAATAAATATAATTGCCAACTAGACATAATCCTGACAGCTCTGTCCTCTTGTTCAACCTTATTACTGTACACCCCAGGTTGTACTGCTGCCCCATTATACTTAGGTTTTTAAATTCCACTGTAATTTATGTATATATATAAATAAATAAATAAATAAAAAAAAGAAAAAATAATAATTAATAAATAAAATTAATAAATATTGAAGTGATAACCGTGGTAACATGTTGTTATTACCACCATGCTATTGTACTATTCCAGATGATACTAAATGTTACATTATACTTCCTTGAGATAAATGTATAGTATATATCAGGTGCAGCTCAGGTTCTCAGCCATGTTAATATTGTTATTATTAACCACTCTGTGTCTGCGTTTTTCTGTCTAAATAAGCTGTTTCAATTCAATGGCGTATACAGGTATGTGGCGGGGGGTGAGGTGAACTAGTTGGTGGCACGGTAAATGAATTGTGTTAGTAGGGGTGGTGGTGTGGTAATGGTGGTAGAGGGAGATAGGTTGGTGGTGGTAGAGAAGGAGGGTGATGGAAAGGGAGGGAGGGAGAGGAGAGGGAGGTACAGGTGTCATCATCATTATCACGTCCGGGAAGCCTTCAGGTGAGAGAGAGAGAGAGAGAGAGAGAGAGAGAGAGAGAGAGAGAGAGAGAGAGAGAGAGAGAGAGAGAGACCCCCACCTGTGTCATAGGCATACAGATTATGTGACCTTCCTATTGTTACTAGACCAAGATAATAGCACACACACACACACACACACACACACACACACACACACACACACACACACACACACACACGACCCGTCATTAATGGCAACAACGGCGCGTGACCCTGATATAATAACCCCACTTATCACGTCACCAGTTAATAGCGGGGGTTACCTGACCACCACACCTGTTATCACCTGTTTTATGTCTCTAATTAATAATCAGACAACAAACTAGGACACACCTGAACCAGAGAGAGAGATTAATCAGATAATTTAGTTTGGATTACGTGAAGGTGAGGTTAGGTTAGGTTAGGTTAGGTTAGGTTAGGTTAGGTTGGGCTAGGTTAGGTTAGGTTAGGTTAGGTTAAAAGCACAACAATGCCCATCTTTCGTGAGGGAGGAAGTGAGGGAGGAAGTGAGGGAGGTAAAACAAGAAGAGGAAATGATATTAAGAACTAGAAGGAGGAGGAGACGAGAAAGAGGACGAGGAGGATTGCGATAATAACGATAATAGATAAACGGTAGATAAAGGTTTATAATAATGATGAAGAACAACAACAAAAAGAAAAATCGATCAAAAGACGAAAAGAGCAACAACAGCAGCAACAACAACAACAACAACAACAACCTCACCACTCACTTGAGAATAAAGAGTCGAACCCGAGACCCGCAGGTTGGGTTGTGAGTGACCCGTATACAGCCACCACGGAGTAACAAGGCGGGTGTTTACACGAGAGTCGGTGTGCTAACATTACCGACTGAGAGAGAGAGAGAGAGAGAGAGAGAGAGAGAGAGAGAGAGAGAGAGAGAGAGAATAGATATATAATTAAAACCCAACGAGTATAAACACAGGTGAGTAAATAAGGAATAAATGAACAGGT
>CAUDMG010000797.1:1672500-1717500 GCA_958450375.1 Homarus gammarus | reverse complement strand
ATCCCTCACCACCACCACTACCACCAACCACCCCATTCCATTCCTCACCACTACAAGACAATCACAATTCACCACCACCACCACCACCATCTGGGGTACAAATCTTCACTACTCTCGACGGCCTACTCATGGTGAACACGATAGGCCTAACAAGACGAGGCAGGGGCAGACTGTGAGAGGGGCTGATACCACCACGTAATCTCTAATCGGTCTGCCTATGAAAGGGTCTAGACTACGGGCCTAAAGTATGGTCGGGGCCACAGCTCGCAGGGGACCATAGAGCTCAAAAAAACTTAAGTTGATTTCCATGGTCGTATCTTAAGGTAGAGCCTCAGTGGTGTGTTGGAGGCCATCTTGGTATTGGTGTTGTGGGTTAAGTGAGGAGTTGGTTAGGTTAGGTTAGGTTAGGTTAGGTTAGGTTAACTCCACCAACACTACACCCTTCACCATTCGCCACACCCAGACAACACACACCCATTGATAACCACCCAACTGACACCTCAAACTACACCTGAAAGCACCACTCAGGTAACCATCAATCAAGATTAAGTCCTCAGAACAGCAGGTGAGCAGGAGCCTTCTTCAGGAGCTTTGTAGGTGACTATGGAAGGTTGGGAGTCATCCATCAGAGGAGACAAACCTTCTTCATAGACGGTGTCCCTCACTCTATAACACGATCCCTCCCTCTATAACACGACCCCTCCCTCTATAACACGACCCCTCCCTCTAACAAGACCCCCCACACCTGTCTATACTGAATTCCCTCCATCTAGCTATCACCCATCGTCTACTGTCAGGCCCACACCACTATCCCCTCTCCATCTACACCTCCGGCTCCACCCTACATGTATTTCACGCTATTACGTCACTACCTATCTGCCGACCCATCCCAGGACACTGATAACGTTTAATAATAATAATAAAGCGTTCACAAAAAACATCAAAGGTGTTATGTTATTTGTTATTGTTATTATTAGACTGGCCTCATAAGACACACAACACTCACTCATCAACTGTCCGGCCGGTCTTGTTCAAAAGGAATAGGCCTAGGTAGTGGGGATACCTTCTCAACGCCCAGAATCAAGTTCAATTAAAACCATCTTTACGTACTCAGCCACCACCCCACTCCCTGCCCTCTCACCTACTATATGGGACAGTCCTATCCCATCACTCCCGTCCCACACACACATACAGTACACCCTCCCACATCCTTATATACCATGATGGAAGGGTTAACTCTCCCATCATACGAGACCTTCAATCCCTCCCTGTTATTTTCACCTCTATGTTACTCAATGTAAAGGTCATTTTCTATCTCAGTTTGACAGGTATGGAGCTGCCGACACTGTTTAATTGAATTCGGTGCAACACAAGAGAGAGAGAGAGAGAGAGAGAGAGAGAGAGAGAGAGAGAGAGAGAGAGAGAGAGAGAGAGAGAGAGAGTTAAGGAGGTTTGTCTTCCTAATAATAATAATAATAATAATAATAATAATAATAATAATAATAATAAACGGTTTATTAATAGAGTTGCAGCCGGTGGCTGAAAATATACATACATACATTTGATTTAGACATAATGATATAATATGCATTGAATACATTTACAGGGCTATACAGTACTTAAATCAGGAGTTGCTTATTACTTTAACAATAGATGGGATGGTGCTGTTCTTATATCTATCGGTGCGGGCTCTTATGGTCTGAATTTTGTTGTAGTGGCGGACTGAGCGAGTTGGGTGGGGGGCTGCAGGTGGCAGGAGGTGGCGATGGCGAGGGTGGTGCAGTAGTCCACTGCCAAACCTTTCCAGTGCTTGGTGATGGAGGTCACTGAGAGATGGCATTTCCAGGGTGGAGAGAGCATTGGTGTGTGTGTGTGTGTGTGTGTTTACAGACAGGGGCAAGAACACAAGATGATGATGATAATAATTCTCTCTCTCTCTCTCTCTCTCTCCATAATGGCTGACAGAGGTAAACAGAAGAGTAGCCATAAGACTATTCTCGTAGCCTTTGTACTGGTGAGAAACAATATTCAATAACATAAGAAATCCTCAGTTAAATGAGAAACATTACTTAGACAAGAATTAACATTTTGGCGAGAGAAAGAAAGAGAGATCGAGAGAAAGAAAGGTTTACGAACGATAGATTAGTGAGAAACATGACGAATAGGAAAGAAGACGAACGGAAATAAACAGACGAAGGAGGAGGGGGAGGAAGAGGAGTTAGGTGGTGAAAGACGTAGAGCTTTTGTGTTAGTCTTCCTCGAGTTAGTTTATAGAGCCCTCATCTCGTATTGTCTTCGTCCAATTAATGAACTGTGCGATATCGAATGGAGTTTTCAAAACGGATTAAAATTTTTTTAAATACTATGCCAAATTTCTCAACAGTAGAGACGGACGGGAAGACGAAGGCAACCATCCCCGAGGAGAAGCCGCCCTGTTCCTGCACCTTGAGCGAATGCTCGTGGTGCTGGAAGAGGACTCGGTCCCAAGCTCCCTACGGCCAACGTTGCTGCTCAACGTGCCGCAGCAGGTCAATGTGGTCACCAGCAACAACTGGGAAGAGTCCATTCCGGGCCAGCAGAATTATCCTTGCTCTTCTCGTGGTAGCCGGGCTTGCTCTCCTGGTATTCCAATGGCACAGGATGGTTTCCTTTTCACCACCACCTCTACCACCTCCTCCACCCCCTCCGCCACAACATAATGAAGCGTTGAGGAGGCTATTATTGCAGCTAATGTTTGCATGCATCGCCTCAGTACTGCACCCCATAACCATCTCCGTCCTCCTTGCGTGGGACCGATAACCAAATCCCACCATCAGCGGGGTGCAGGTACATCTGAGGAGACGGCTGGGTAATGACTGTTGTGTGACGAAGCAGCAGCGACCTTCTCGCCCCCGTCTACCCGCCCTTATTCTTTCTTTTGTTCCTATTCGACATGTTTCTCACTAATCTTTTGTTCGTAGACCTTTATTAATTTCTCTCTCGCTAAAATGTTAATTGTTGTCTTAGTAATGTAACTAATACAAGTTAAGGTCAAGAGGGTCATCTTTGTCTAATAGGTTCATTTCCTCGGTCTTATGATCATCCTATTTACTCACGTTAACACCGAACCTAACCCACCCACCCACCTACCTACCCCTCCATCACATCTACCCGCCCACCCACCCACCTACCTGTTCACCCCCCCCCCTCCCACTATCCAGATAACCCCACAAGAGGCTCAACAAACAAGATGGTTCCTGTATAAAACATGTCTGACCAAACACGGAGGACCAGCCACTTGTAGGACGTGTCAAAGCCACCTCTTCGCCGCCATACAGGGAGGGGCCCCGGGTCGACCTTCTGATGGAGTGACCCACACAGGGGAGGAGACCAGATCCGTCTTGAGTGACAGCAGGGGAAGGAGGGAGGGAGCGATGAGAGGAGACCTATTATACGCCAGTGTTGCATCCACTTACCACCCACGGAAAGATGTACAGTTAAGTGTACCTGCCAGAATACGCATATACGCCAGATTACGTGCATGTTATTTATACACACACAAGACAACGTACATAAATACACGAGTAAATAGCAACACGCACACATACTAACCCCCTCCCCCCCCACACACATAAATGTTCTTGACTCGTGGTGATCATGTGAGGTGAGGTGAGGTGAGGTGAGTTGAGGTGAGGTGAGGTGAGGTGAGGGGGATTTCGACGCTGATCAAGCCGGCATCCACCACCCAGAGCCATCGATAACCATTTAACATCTGGGTATTGTTTTACGACTCCTCGGCGTTCTTACATCACCAGTTATAAGGAAAATGTGACTTATGAACCCGTGAGAATCCGGCCCTAAGGCTTCAACATTCTTCTCTCGTATTGCAGTAGCATCTCCCGGGGCCATCTCTCAGGGGCCGTCAATCGGGGCCGTATCTTAGGGGCCATCTTCGCAGGCTTTCCCAAGCCGAACCCTTGAATCCCAGACCAAACCCTTGAATCCCAGACCGAATCCTTGAATCCCAGACCGAACCCTTGAATCCCAGACCGAATCCTTGAATCCCAGACTGAACCCTTGAATCCCAGACCGAACCCTTGAATCCCAGACCGAATCCTTGAATTCCAGACTGAACCCTTGAATCCAAGACCGAATCCTTGAGTCCCAAATCGAATCCATGAGAGTGTGAGACTGAGGATGGAGGCCATAACAGGTGAGTGCCGGGAGGGGGGGGGGGGGAATCGTGACCCCTTTATGACCCCCTCCCCCCTCTTTTTACACGACCCCTCTCTCTAACACGACCCCTCTCTCTAACACGACCCCACCTGTCTATACTGAATCCACTCCATCAAGCTATGATTTATGGTGGAGAGGACAGGTGACCAATTGGACAGGTACGGTATGGGGAAAAGGTCAATAGGTTAAACGAGACAAGAATCAGGTGTGTTTTTTTCTATTCAAGCAATGAGGAAAATTTAACGTACGAACTTTTAAGAATCTAAACACCTCAGGTAAACAATCAGTAATTAACAACCTACCTGTGTGAGTTATTACTTTCACTAACCAATCACAGACGCCAGCTTATCCAACCATCATTATTAACACTACAACAAGAAGCAATCCCAGTAAAATCCCATTCCAAGACAACAATCCTTAACACACAATCACGACACAAGACACAATCCCAGAAAAATCCCAGAAAAATCCCAGAAAAATCCCAGTAAAATCCCATAACAAAACAAGTCAGTATAGAGTCAACTTTAGAGATGCTTAGCACAACACTTAACAAGAATCTTTTACCCTCAAACACCACAACTTGGCCGAACATAAACATTATATATATTGACTTGGTGGAGCTGGTCTTGGGTCAATAAGGAGAGAGAGAGAGAGAGGAGGGAGAGAGAGAGAGAGAGGGAGAGAGAGAGAGAGGTTACCATAAGACCTTCTCTTCTTGGCCAGGATCCATAAATCTCACCTGGTTGTATGGGACAGGACACACCGGGAAGCATTTTAATAATACAAGAACTGCCACCTGTCTGCCACCTGTATACCACCTGTCTACCACCTGTCTGCCACCTGTCTTCCCTCTACACTCGTCCCTGTGTTATGATGGCCAGGAGGGGGAGGGAGAGGCAAGATGTGTCATATAACTATAACAAATAATAATAGTTATAAATATCATTAGAGATCCAAATCGTCACTCACCCCATATAACCTAACCTAACCTAACCATGACGTAACGTAACCTAACCTAACCTAACCTAACCTAACCATGACGTAACGTAACCTAACCTAACCGTACCATAACCTAACCGTACCATAACCTAACCGTACCATAACCTAACCCAGACACAAGTAAAGATGTTTAAAAAGAAACACGAGGACTGTCCTTTGGTGAGTGAGTGAGGGGCGTTGCGTGAGGGTCGTCCGTGTTATTGTAGAGGAGAGAGGGAGTACAACAAAGGCACGACATTAAGGAGGGAGAGAGAGGGAGAGAGAGGGAGGGAGGGAGACATGCTGGTTAGTGTGTCTGTATAGAAGTTGGTCTCCCTAACTCAATAAAGCTAAGGAGGTTTGTCTTCCTTGTGTGTGTGTGTGTTTGTTTGTTTACATACATGGACAAGAACACAAGATGATGATAATAATTCTCTCTCTCTCTCTCTCTCTCTCTCTCTCATACAGTACTCTTCCTCCTTCTCTGTTATTCTCCATCACCATCTTTCTCCCCCCCCCCCCCCATTAATCACGAGGTAGTAGTGCCACTGTATTAGTCCTGGCCTCGTCTCCTGCCCATTAGCTTCAGGGGCTCAGACGCTGCCAGGGGCGTGACGGAGGGATCCTTCTGGGAGTCCTTCCTCTTCGTCAGCACCCGGACGTGACGTGGTCTTTGGGGAGTCCTTTTGACACACACACACACACACACACACACAGACGGAGATAGAGTGAGATAGAGAGAGAAAAGGAAAAAGACAGACAGAGAAACAGAGAAAAAGGAAAAGAAAGCGAAAGAAAAACAGACAGACAGACAGACAGAGAGAGACAGTCATTACACCCGTACACTGACCTCTCACAAAGAACCAGACAGCCACCAACCTCTGTCTTGGTCTCGTTAAGGAACTCATTCCCCCGTATTACCCACAAACCATTCCGTCCGTCACTCCCTAACACCCATAAATGAACACGGGATTAAGGGGGGATTACGGGTTTATAAGGGGGATTTATATATATTTGCTTTAATTTTTTACAAGGGGGATTAATTCCATCCAGCAGCCATAAATAAACACGGGATTAAAGGAAGGATTTATCTAAATTTGTTCATTTTTTTTTTACGAGGAGGATTTAATTTCATATGACATCCCCAAGACAAATGAAAGACGATTCGATTATCTTTTGTTTTCTTTCTTGGGATCGTCTTTGGGGCAGATGACGTCACGTACCACAACACGCATACCGATATTCATATTTTTTTCCTTACGATAAAAAAGTAAATATGATATGATTTGGAATTTTATAAGAGATCGTTTAAGCTGTTGAAAGATGACTGGTGTTATGTTATTATTTGTATTAGTTATTAGTGGAGATGTAGGGCAGTGTAGGAGGGGTGGGGGAGTGTTGGTGGAGTGTAGGTGGAGATGTAGGGCAGTGTAGGAGGGGTGGGGGAATGTTGGTGGAGTGTAGGTGGAGATGTAGGGCAGTGTAGGAGCGTGTGGGGGAGTGTTGGTGGAGTGTAGGTGGAGATGTAGGGCAGTGTAGGAGGGGTGGGGGAGTGTTGGTGGAGTGTAGGTGGAGATGTAGGGCAGTGTAGGAGGGGTGGGGGAGTGTTGGTGGAGTGTAGGTGGAGATGTAGGGCAGTGTAGGAGGGGTGGGGGAGTGTTGGTGGAGTGTAGGTGGAGATGTAGGGCAGTGTAGGAGGGGTGGGGGAGTGTTGGTGGAGTGTAGGTGGAGATGTAGGGCAGTGTAGGAGCGTGTGGGGGAGTGTTGGTGGAGTGTAGGTGGAGATGTAGGGCAGTGTAGGAGGGGTGGGATGCGGGACAGACATACTCACGGCTGTTAATACCTCATAATCCTTCTTTACAGCGTGACGGAGTGTTATTACTCTTGCTCAGTCACGCCCAGGTTGTAAGTCAGCACATCTTAGGGCTCTCTCTCTCTCTCTCTCTCTCTCTCTCTCTCACACACTTCATGTAAGTTAATAGAGGTGATTCTGACGCCAAGATGACTCTCAAGAAACACTAAGAAGGAAAATTCGCTAAATCGTCTTTAGTCATTGAATGGAAAGGTCAGGGTTACGATTCATAAATATTCTGTAAGTTAATTTGATCTCTTAATTGGTGCTAAGTAGTGGTAGCAGTGATGGAGGTAGTGGTAGTAAAAGCAATAGTAGTAGTAGTAGAGTCGTAGTAGCAGTAGTAGGCGAAGATGTGGCTATTGGGGGAGGCTAGAGGCCATTTAAAATAAGTAGTAGTAGTAAATATTATACACCCAAAAATAACAACGTGTACTTATAATCATCACCAGACAGACAGACAAACTTTCCCTCTCACACACACACAGCCAACCTCACACCACCACCACCACAGTCGCCACCTCCACCACTGACACCCACAAGGTCAGCTAGCGTAACGCAATACACCTGTGCTGGTATGTTTCTCACCACCAATTACCTCAGGGTCCTCCCAGGTGCTCAGCATACCAAGTGCGGGCCGCTGAACCTTCCACCACACCTCCACCACCCACTCACCTACGCCGCGCCACCACCCACCTGTACCCACCGCCCTCTCACCTACGCCGCGCCACCACCCACCTGTACCCACCACCAGCTCACCCACGCCGCGCCACCACCCACCTGTACCCACCGCCGGCTCACCTACGCCGCGCCACCACCCACCTGTACCCACCGCCAGCTCACCTACGCCGCGCCACCACCCACCTGTACCCACCGCCCGCTCACCTTTGGTCATAATACGCCGCCACCACCCCCTCCCCTCCCCCGCCACAATCACTTCCCGTGCACGATAAACAAGCCACTCAGCAAGGATATGAGAGCTTAGGGTCACTCACTAGGGATATATACACTGGTTAAAGGCGACACACAGGAAGAAATTGTTTGTTTACACACACTCACGGCGACACTCTCAAGAATATATATATAAAACATTCCAGGCCACTCAGAACACTCATAGTAGCCACTCTTCCTCTATCTTCCGTCTTCTTCTTCTTCCTCGTCCTAATTCCCTTGTCATCCTCCTTCCTCACTTCCCATAACTATCTACTCACAAAATATTCCCTCCTCCTCCTCCTCCTCCTCCACCTCCTCCCTCTTCACCGCCTCCTCCTCCTCCTCCTCCTCCACCTCCTCCTTCACAACCTCCTCTCCTCCTCCTTCCCCGCCTCCTCCTCCTCCTCACCTCCCGTAACTTCCTCATCTCATACATAATTACAAATGGTGGTGGTGGAGGTGTAGTGAGGGCTAAGGTGATGTGTGTGTGTGTGTGTGTGTGTGTGTGTGTGTGTGGCGCTGAATAAAGTTCTCTAGTTGACTACACGAGAGACGAGACAAAAATCTCTCTCTCTCTCTCTCTCTCTCTCTCTCTCTCTCTCTCTCTCTCTCTCTCTCTCTCTCTCCATGTCTTTTCATAATATCATATTTCCTGTCTGACCTACACACACACACACACACACACACACACACACACACACACATACATACATACATACATACATACATACATACATACACACGGACACAGGAACTCACGTATGCAAACGCAGCAACAAAGGTCCATGGCTGACCCGGGACGAAGGGAAGGGGGTGGGGGTGAAAGGGGGGATTAGGGGGATAGGGGGAGAGGAAGAAAGGGAGGAAAGAGGGGATGGAAGGGGGAGGGGGTGGGGAGACAAAGGGGGATCGGAGAGGGAGAGGAAGATATAGGGGGAATGGATGTGAGGAAAAGGGAAGGGGAAAGGGAGAAGAGAGAGGGAAGGGGAAGGAAGGGGGGAGGGAAGAGGTCAACACGGCAGCTTTTGTTCACAAGAGGGAAGCCTTTTGATGGTGACCAGACTGCCGGGGGGGGGGGGGGTAGGGGGAGGGGTGGAGAGGTGTAGGGAGGAGGAAGGGGGGGGTAGGGGGAGGGGTGGAGAGGTGTAGGGAGGAGGAAGCAGGGGGGGGGGGGGAGATTCTCACAGGGTCACAAGATCAATACTGTATTCACGGTAACCAGGGGACGTAAACCTAACCTAACCTACGGCCACTTAACAGGAGTGGCTGTGAATACTGTAGGTGTATCGTGGGTGTAGGAGTGTGGGTGTGTTGAGGGTGTGGGTAAGTATGTCGTGGATGGGTGTGTGTGTGTGTAGGAGTGGGTGTGAGTGGGCGTAGGCAGGTGGGCGGGGGACGCTGTAAGGTCAACATCAACCACCTGTCCAGAAGATAGGAGTGTCAAGAATGAGGTAGTGGGCGTAGATGGGTGGGGGAGAGAGAGAGAGAGAGAGAGAGAGAGAGAGAGAGAGAGAGAGAGAGAGAGAGAGAGAGAGAGAGAGAGAGAGAGAGAGAGAGAGAGAGAGTGTGTGTGTGTGTGTGTGTGTGTGTGTGTGTGAGTGTATATATGTGTGAGTTGGTAATCGGTGACTCTCTCTCTCTCTCTCTCTCTCTCTCATATACCATAATATGGCCTTGTCTGTACGTCCCTTTGTTTGACTGTCTGACCAATTGTCTGTCTGTCCGATTGGTTGTCCATTTGCCAGTCTATACGTCCGCTTGTCTGTCTGTCTGAGTCTGTCTGTCTGTCTGTCTGTCTGAATGGAATTAAACGAGACCTGGTGACTTCCGGTTCCGCTCTCTCTCTCTCCCTCCCTCTCTCTCCCCATAATGGCTGACAGAGGTAAACAGAAGAGTAGCCACAAGACTATTCTTGTAGCCTTTGTACTGGTGAGAAACAATACTCAATAACACAAGAAATCCTTAGTTAAATGAGAAACATTACTTAGACAAGAATTAACATTTTGGCGAGAGAGAGAAAGAGAGATCGAGAGAAAGAAAGGTTTACGAACGATAAACTAGTGAGAAACATGACGAATAGGAAAGAAGACGAACGGAAATAAACAGACGAAGGAGGAGGGGGAGGAAGAGGAGTTAGGTGGTGAAAGACGTAGAGCTTTTGTGTTAGTCTTCCTCGAGTTAGTTTATAGAGTCCTCATCTCGTATTGTCTTCGTCCAATTAATGAACTGTGCGATATCGAATGGAGTTTTCAAAATGTAATAAAACATTTTTAAAATATTATGCCAAACTTCTTAAGAGTAGAGACGGACGGGATGACGAAGGCAACCATCCCCTCGTGGTAGCCGGGCTTGCTCTCCTGGTATTCCAATGGCACAGGAAGGTTTCCGTTTCACCACCACCTCTACCACCTCCTCCACCCCCTCCGCCACAACATAATGAAGCGTTGAGGAGGCTATTATTGCAGCTAATGTTTGCATGCATCGCCTCAGTAATGCACCCCATAACCATCTCCGTCCTCCTTGCGTGGGACCGATAACCAAATCCCATCATCAGCGGGGTGCAGGTACATCTGAGGAGACGGCTGGGTAATGACTGTTGTGTGACCTTCTCGCCCCCGTCTACCCGCCCTTATTCTTTCTTTTGTTCCTATTCGACATGTTTCCCACTAATCTTTTGTTCGTAAACCTTTATTAATTTCTCTCTCGCTAAAATGTTAATTGTTGTCTTAGTAATGTAACTAATACAAGTTAAGGTCAAGAGGGTCATCTTTGTCTAATAGGTTCATTTCCTCGGCCTTATGATCATCCTATTTACTCACGTTAACACCGAACCTAACCCACCCACCCACCTACCTACCCCTCCATCACATCTACCCGCCCACCCATCCACCTACCTACCCCTCCATCACATCTACCCGCCCACTCACCCACCTACCTACCCCTCCATCACATCTACCCGCCCACCCATCCACCCACCTGTTCACCCCCCCCCCCTCCCACTATCCAGATAACCCCACAAGAGGCTCAACAAACAAGATGGTTCCTGTATAAAACATGTCTGACCAAACACGGAGGACCAGCCACTTGTAGGACGTGTCAAAGCCACCTCTTCGCCGCCATACAGGGAGGGGCCCCGGGTCGACCTTCTGATGGAGTGACCCACACAGGGGAGGAGACCAGATCCGTCTTGAGTGACAGCAGGGGAAGGAGGGAGGGAGCGATGAGAGGAGACCAATTATACGCCAGTGTTGCATCCACTTACCACCCACGGAAAGATGTACAGTTAAGTGTACCTGCCAGAATACGCATATACGCCAGAGTACGTGCATGTTATTTATACACACACAACACAACGTACATAAATACACGAGTAAATAGCAACACGCACACATACTTACCCCCCCCCCCCCACACACATAAATGTTCTTGACTCGTGGTGATCATGTGAGGTGAGTTGAGGTGAGGTGAGGTGAGGTGAGGTGAGGTGAGTTGAGGTGAGGTGAGGTGAGGTGAGGGGGATTTCGACGCTGATCAAGCCGGCATCCACCACCCAGAGCCATCGATAACCACTTAACATCTGGGTATTGTTTTACGACTCCTCGGCGTTCTGACATCACCAGTTATAAGGAAAATGTGACTTATGAACCCGTGAGAATCCGGCCCTAAGGCTTCAACATTCTTCTCTCGTATTGCAGTAGCATCTCCCGGGGCCATCTCTCAGGGGCCGTCAACTGGGGCCGTCAATCGGGGCCCGTATCTTAGGGGCCATCTTCGCAGGCTTTCCCAAGCCGAACCCTTGCATCCCAGATCGAATCCTTGATTCCCAGACCGAACCCTTCAATCCCAGACCAAATCCTTCAATCCCAGACCAAACCCTTCAATCCCAGACCGAACCATTGAATCCCAGACCGAACTCTTGAATCCCAGACCGAATCCTTAAATCCCAGACCGAACCCTTGAATCCCATACCGAACCCTTGAACCCCAGACCGAACCCTTGAGTCCCAGATCGAATCAATGAGAGTGTGAGACCAAGGAGGGAGACCAAAACAAGTGAGTTCCCGGGAGGGGGAGGGGGGGGATCGTGACCTCCTTATGACCCCCTCCCCCTTAATGACAGGGCTAGAGGGTAGACTGCTACCTGTCTCACCTACTGGAGGAGGGGCAGGCCAGGTGAACGGGAGACCAAGTAAAGGTAGTGAGAGAGAGAAGAAAGGATGGGGGGAGAGAGGGAGGGGGAAGTAGGTAGAGAAGGGGAGAGGAAGGGAGAGACGGAGAGACGGAGGGAGGGAGGGAGGTACCTACACTCCCTCAGAACAATAGATAGTAAGTCAGGTTCAACAATATAGGAGTCTTGGAGTCTTAACGCTACACTCAACTGAACCTAAGATATACTCTGTGTGTGTGTAAAGATGATGCTTATGGTACTGTTCAAGGGTCTATAGTTTATGTTGTCTTTACACACACACACACACACACACAGGGTCCATAGGTATATATTTCACCACGATTCTCAATATATCTTATCCCAGGAGGGTAATTTGTCTTAATTCCTATGATAATTTGGAGTGATTACGTAAAAGTGATTACCGGGCCGTGGGGGGGGGGGGGGGTCGCTGGGAGTTGGTGAGATGATGACGTGTACAGTTAGTAATTACTGAACTATGCAAGAAAGAGAGAATTTGGTGATTTGCTTGAAGTAAAGATGTAGTGTGTTGTGGTGCAGTGTTTCAGGTTGGGTCATGTGAAGAGAATTTAACATCAATTAACAAACAATAGTAACACGACACAATGGACGCCACACTTAACACTTACAATGCACGCTATCTCCTCACTTATCTACTATTACTCACTTACACACCTTCACTTAAGTTTATTTACGTAAATGCCCAACCGAACCCAACCGAACCCAACCTAACCTAACCCAACCCAACCCAACCCAACCCAACCCAAGCGAAGCCACCACACACTAGCCTGATTCACTGCAGTAACTCACATCGGCGGCGTGAAGCAGTGAATCAGCCACAACAATACACAGGTAACATTAATACGACCGTGATCACAAATTACCTGTCTGGCTCTCCGGGATACCAAGGTAACAAAGGAGGAAAGAGGAGAGGGAAGGGGAGGGAAAAGAGAGAGGGAAGGAGAGGGGGAGTGAAAAGGAAGTTGGGAGAGGGAGAGGGCTGGGGAGGTAAAAGGGGAGGGAAGAGGGAGGGGAGTGGAGAGAAGAGGTATATGGGAGGGGAGGGGGAGGGGAGGGGAAGTAAAGGTGTGAATGTCGCCCAACTTAAAAGGTAATACCGTAATAGTAATCATCTTTAAAAAAAGGTATAAACAGTCAAAGTACTCAACATGAGTTCAAGGGGTTAAGATATTGTACTCGAAACATTAAGCTATCGTACACAAGGGTTTAGCCACAGTACTCAAGGGTTAAAACAACTAACAGGTGATACAACACATGAGGTTACCTGCTTTCACCGGCCTCTGAACTATCCAGTCTCACCCCCCCCCCCCCCCCTCACAGTGCCGTCAGCTCTACCATGGACACAGCTGCTGTCGTCTCCGGGTTTATAACAGACCAATAACCTAACCTAACCAATAGTGAAGGTTATGGGAGAGAGAGAGAGAGCTTGAACCAGCCAGACACTTCACCACCGCTAACCACAAGCCACACACACACACTAACCACCCCCCTCACTACACGCTAACAACCTCGACCAGGGAAGCAACTGTACTTACAGGCTCCTCCGGTGCTGAGAGAGAGAGAGAGAGAGAGAGAGAGAGAGAGAGAGAGAGAGAGAGAGAGAGAGAGAGAGAGAGAGAGAGAGAGAGAGAATATATTTGACCATATAGATTGTTAAACGTGTGTGTGTGTGTTGACCACTAGACGGAGGTGTGACAATAGAAGACCTTTCAGCTGTGGTCAGTGGTAGCTCAGTCCTCTTCCTTCCTTTTACCTCTCTCTACCTACCCTCTTCCTGTCTACCCTCCTCCTCCTCTTACCTCAACCTCCATCCTCAAGTCTGACCTCCAACTCGTCGGTCGTCCTTGAGTCCCGAGGTGTCGTGATTTACTCCAAAGTAACCCTTTCTTTAGCCCCATCCAAATCTGCATTTTAATTGGCTATTCACGTGTCAGTACCTGTTCTGATTGGCTCGTTTTTTGTTGGCTGCGTACAGGAGGGGAGAGAGGATGGTGCACGGTGGGGGGAGGGAGGGGTGCACGGTGGGGGGAGGGGGGTGCACGGTGGGGGGGAGGGGGGTGCACGGTGGGGGGGTGTGGGGGAAGGGACACTCTTTTAGTGTGTTTGTAATGTGTCAAAAGTGTCCCATAAAACATTTGCCCCTATTCCTCTTCTCCCTCTTCAAGAATCAAATCTCTTTAACCTCCTACTCCAGAACCCCTCTCATGACACCCCCACTCACACACCCTCTGTTCACCCCACTAACGCCCTCTCCCCACCCAACTCACACTTCCCTTCACCACTATCCCACTCACGCCCTTTCCCCACTCCACTCACGCACCTCCTCGTCACCATCCCACTCACGCCCTTTCCTCACCCCACTCACGCACCTCCTCGTCACCATCCCACTCACGCCCTTTCCCCACTCCACTCACGCCCTTTCCCAACCCCACTCACGCACCTCCTCGTCACCATCCCACTCACGCCCTTTACCCACTCCACTCACGCACCTCCTCGTCACCATCCCACTCACGCCCTTTCCCCACCCCACTCACGCACCTCCTCGTCACCATCCCACTCACGCCCTTTCCCAACCCCACTCACGCACCTCCTCGTCACCATCCCACTCACGCCCTTTCCCCACTCCACTCACGCACCTCCACGTCACCATCCCACTCACGCCCTTTCCTCACCCCACTCACCGTATGGTCGGACCCAAGCAAGATAATCCCATTCTGCACACTTGACCTCAGTGGAGACGAGATACACTGGGTGACGTCTCCAAGCTGGTGAGGGGAGGGAGAAGGGGGACAGGGGAAGGGGATAGGGAGGGGAGGGAAGGGGAGGAGGGGAGAGAGAAAGGGTGAGGGGGGGGGGTAGAGTTAACATAGTAAGAGACGAGAGATAAGGGAGACGGGTAAATAAAATACATTAATTTATATTCTTGGATCATATAAAGATTAGACACCCCAGTTTATTCCACCTGATGATACCTGAAGGGGTTGGGTTAGGTTAGGGTGAGATAAGCTGGGGGCTCATCCTCAGGTGATCCACATGAATTAACTTTTCCTCACTCGGGTGTACACCTCCCGACAGGTGTTTACATTCTACAGTTCCAGGAGTCATAACGCTGTGTACTGTATGTGAGAGAGAGAGAGAGAGAGAGAGAGAGAGAGAGAGAGAGAGAGAGAGAGAGAGAGAGAGAGAGAGAGAGAGAGAGAGAGAGAGAGAGAGAGAGAGAGAGAGAGAGAGAGAGAGAGAGAGAGAGAGTAACAAGAAGAACAACAACAACAAGTAGACGAATAGAACATAACTGTAAAACAAGACAGGAAGCGATTAGAGGAGGATTAGGTAAAGATTAGCGGCCATGATTGGGAGGAAATCTGGATTATAACCAAGTGTGTGTATGAGGGGTAAGGGGGGAGGGGTAGGGGGAGAGGGTGAGGAGGAGGGGGTAAGGAGGGGTGATGGGGAAGGAGGGGTGAGGGTGAAGGAGGGGTGAGGGGGAAGGAGGGGTGATGGGGAAGGAGGGGTGAGACCTACAGACGACAACTGCTGCCTTGTGATCTCTCAACACCTCCTCTTCCTGCTCTGAGGAGTCAATCCCGTGATTATGAGAAATGGTAAAACTTAATCTCTTGGCACTCTCAATAAGCGAGTGTAGGTAGCTGACCCTCACGTGTGTGTGTGTGTGTGTGTGTGTGTGTGTGTGTGTGTGTGTGTGTGATTAGAACGAGGGAGTGGCGGTGTAGGAGGTGTGAATGTTGGTTGTTCTCTCCCTCCTTCTTTCCTTCCTTCGTTCCTTCTCTTACCTTCCCCTCTTTCCTTCCTTCTCCCTCTCTCCCTCCTTCCTCTCTTAGCTGGTAACTTATGGACAGAAGAACAAACGTATAGACAGATTCCCAAACAGCTAATATATATATATTTATATATATATATATATATATATATATATATATATATATATATATATATATATATCTTGATAACAAACGGCGTCACACACACACACACACACACACACACACACACACACACACACACACACACACACACACAGTTGACCTTATATAAGCAATCATGAGCAAGTTGGCACCGGGCCACAGTGTTGATCACCTGTTGACACGAGGAGGAGGAAGAGGAGGGGGGGAGGATGAAGAGGGGGAGGGAGAGGTGGGAAGGAAGAGGAGATAAGGAGGAAGAGGAGGGGGGAGGAAGAAGAGGGGAAAATGAAAGGAGGAAGAAAATGGAAGTGGAAAGACGTAGAAGGAGGAAGAAGAGGAAAGGGACTAAAATGAAGAAGAGGTGATGGATAACAATAACAAGAATAACAACAAAAGAAGAAAGGAAGATCTGCAGAACAACGAAGAAAGAGAGGGAGAGAGAGGAAGTGGAGGAGACAACAGGGCGTGAAGTGAGGGGAGAGAGGAAGGGTGTGTCTAGCTGTTGCTCCTGCTGCTGTATATTGCTGAGTAAATACTGTACCACTGTTTGTTACCTCCCCACCCCCCTCCTACCCCCTCTCACCCCCCCCATATACACAGTCATAGGGGTGGGTTATGCCTCAAGTGGGCTGCCGTGGCTATCAGAGTGGGTGAGAACCTATGTTGATACCCTTGTTTCTACCCACCCACCTCCCTGTGCCCACCTCCTCGCTGTCAACACACCCTCTTTATGCCACCTCTCCTGAGCCACCCTCCTCACCCCACCATCACCCCACCATCACCCTCACCCCACCATCACCCCCACCACAACACACCCATACACAACCCTCTACACCTGAACCACTCACTCCTTATCTCACCTGAACTACCCATTATGGACTCGTAAGGAACCACCGTAATTAGCTCGTGTGATCCTATGTGAGTAGTGAAGATCTTAAGTGTTTTTTCTGAGGCTGGAATGATCAGTAGAGAATAAGGGTCAAGGTAATAAATAATGGAGAAGATACGAAGAAAATTAAAGTAATGTGTTTGTTGTTGTTGTTGTTGTTGGTATAATAGATAAAGTAAATAAGAGTTATTTGAGTGAGTCATATCTTAAATAAAATCAATCAATTGTATAAAACACAGCCCAAACACCACACAACCAAACACAGCCCAAACACCACACAACCAAACACAGCCCAAACACCACACAACCAAACACAGCCCAAACACCACCCAATAGAAAACAAAACCTCCCAAACAAGAGCAAAACAAACATTCCAAACACGAAAAAAAATCCAAACACACCTCCCAGACAGAGATACGATCAGTTCCGTGTAGCTGTAGGGGCGAGATCTTTTTTTCACCTGTATAGAGTCACTTGCCCACGGCCCAGCCAGGTAATGTACGTCGGCCTTAACCACGACCCAGGTAATATACGTCAGCCTTAACCACGACCCAGGTAATATACGCCAGCCTTAACCACGACCCAGGTAATATACGCCAGCCTTAACCACGCCAGCTGATAAACGAGAGCTTTAACCACGCTAGCTATAATCCTAGATAGGTCCTTGATAACTCCTAGATAGCCTGACAGCTTCCTTAACTGTCCTCTACGTAGTCCGGGGAGTCGTTTAAACTGTCTCCAGCTGTTTATATCAACCTCGTCCCTTCCACACAGGTGAGATAAGGTTAGGTTAGGTTAGGCATAAGTCATCGTACTCAAGGGGTTAAATTATCATACTCAAGACTTACAAACATACACTCCGTCTCAGTGACACTCCTATAGACTGCATGGTTGGGATGACAGTGTTGTGGGTGTGTAGGTAGTGTGTGTTTGGGTGTAGGGAGGAAAACAGGTGGTCAGTCTGGAGGGTGGAGGTGGTGAGTGTCCCTACCTGGTGCTGTGTGAGTCATCCAAGTTGACTCTTTCGACCTGAATGTGAGGGAGAGAGGGAGGGTAAGTGAGGGGGAGGGAGGGAGGGAAGGGGTGAGGGAGGGGGGGCCATATGTCAGAGGGAGAGGTAGGAGAAGGAGGTGCCATGTAAGAGGGGGGGGGGAGGAACTGCCTGTAGGAGGGAGACTAACTTAAGGTGAGAGAGGAGACGTTGTACAAGCAGGGAGAGTGAAGACGTATATGGTAGTGAGAGAGGAGGCGAGAACAGTGAGGAACAACGTAGTGCACGACACATAGTCTGTACACCCTCACACTTACCCTGTAAACACGTATGGCATCACTGTTAAATTTATACAAGACGAAGCCAAATGACCGAGATAAAGTGAACATTAAACTGTGTTGTTATTAGATACAACCAGGAGGCAATTCACCTTTGTTATCACACCTTGCTAACCTAATCTGTCCACTAACCCCCCCCCCCCCCCCCCACTACTGGCCACATCTATAACCATTACACTTGGTGCCAGCAATGGACTTGTTGCGTGGAAAGTGTAGTTTCATAACGAAGAGGAGTACCAGGGGGGGAAACACAAACATCTTGACTAATGAGGAGGTCCGTCTCACAGTTGCTCCTTCCTGCCAAGAACTGTGAAAACGGGTGGTCACGTTGATGGGCGTGGTTACGGATAGCTGAACGTGGTGGTTGTGTGGATTAACTGGCCTGTTAGGACGGAACGGCCCAAGTGCTCATGGATGCGAGTTATTAAATGTCTTTTTGTTTTACCTATATATGCTGCCCTACAGCTCGCACACGTAAATTGATAAACAACTGAGGACTGCAGGTGTGTGGGTATGGTGTCTTTAGTTATAAAGATTTTTTAAATTGAAATCTGGGTTTTGAAGACTAGTGAAAGATAAATTTGAGATTAGAATTCATTGAGAAGCTTCTTAAGTTTGTTTCTAAGGGTGAAACTGAGTGGGCCTGTGTACGGGATGGTGAAATGTATAGAATATTTAGGAACGGTATGGCTGTGTGGGACCAAAAATCCTATTGAGGGTTTTGCCTGAATAAGTTTCTGTAAATCTCATAGGGAAACCAATAAAGAGTAGTTCCTTTATGTATTTCAGTTCAATGTCCAAGTGGAAATAGCTTGAACATATATTAAAGGCTCTGTCAAGGTAATCGTTTATGCGCTGAAATCTAGGCAGCAGTGCAATCCGGTCCTGTCTGTGAGACTGAGCAGTGCTTTCGAAGGAGCCCCTCTGCTCACCCCACATGGGGAGGGGACTAGAAAAGATGCCTTAAACATAGCCTGCCTAAAAACCCAACCTGACTGGGCAACCGCACCCAGTAAGGTCTTCCTTATGCGGTCGAAAACACAATCAAAATCACAGATCCAAACAAAAACGAACTATACAACCTCTTATAGACGCTGCAGGGAATGTCAGGACCTTCTGGATACTGGTGAGTTGATTGGCTTTGAGATTATGAGGTGAATCGCGACGACACATCAAAAAATTCACTGTCATATTTTTTTCTTCATTTTTTCAATCACCAACAAATCAACTATTTTATTTCTATGTTATTGTCTGCACAGGTAACCAAAAGAGGGCGGGGACTAATAGACAGGTGAATTATTGACAGGTAAATCTGTAAAACCATAATGGGCAGCCCAGTACCATACCTTTAAATGGGTGTATACTATTGTCTTCACTCTAGAGGTAATGGACAGTATGGACAGGTGAGCTTTGTGGGGTGTCAGTACAAATGGCCTACTTGACCAGGTATAGAGATCACCCCTCCTCCCCCTACCTCACCCCTCCTTCACAACCCCCAACCTCCCCTTCCCCACCCTCACAACCCACACCCCTCCCTCACAACCCCCAACCTCCCCTTCCCCACCCTCACAACCCACACCCCTCCCTCACAACCCCCAACCTCCCCTTCCCCACCCTCACAACCCACACCCCTCCCTCACAACCCCCAACCTCCCCTTCCCCACCCTCACAACCCACACCCCTCCTTCACAACCCCCAACCTCCCCTTCCCCACCCTCACAACCCCCAACCTCCCCTTCCCCACCCTCACAACCCACACCCCTCCTTCACAACCCCCAACCTCCCCTTCCCCACCCTCACAACCTCCTACCACCACCATCAGTACAACTTACCATCACAACCAAACAGTATACAAGCTCAGGTAACAACATAAGGTTATAATACCCCTCCCCCAGCACACCTGAGAGCCACACAGCCATCACGCCCCAGGTACAGGTGTGTGTGACGTTCATTACCTGGGCTACTGTGGCTACCTGACCTGACCAGACCTTTTGCAACCCTGACGAAGGACCTTTAAGCTCCTACGGTTCTAACCTCTTGTATTCACCCCCTTCCTACCTCCCTCCCCCTCCGCCTTCTCTCTTAAAGTAGCAGGAGGAGGAGGAGGAGGAGGTAGTGGAGAGGAGGAGGAGGAGGTGGTGGTAGAGGTAGTGGAGGTGGTGGTAGAGGTGGAGGAGGTGGTGGTAGATGAGAAGGTAGTAGTGGGGGAGGGGGAGGGGGGAGAGGGGAGGGGGGGATAGGGTGTTCATTAATGCACCAACACGACTGTCGAGTATCCAACGACTCAGAGTACTTCACACACACACACTATAACCAGATTAAAAACAATTAAGTGCAAAGTTAACCAGAGAGAGAGAGAGAGAGAGAGAGAGAGAGAGAGAGAGAGAGAGAGAGAGAGAGAGAGAGAGAGAGAGAGAGAGAGAGAGAGAGAGAGAGTAAACCTCAGCACAGTAGCCCTTACTATCCTATGGGGGTGAGGAAAGTGTCAAAGAGATAACAGGAGATAACAGTATGGGGGACATAATGAGATTTCTCCCTTCCGTCACCTTTCTCTCTCTCTCTCTCTCTCTCTCTCTCTCTCTCTCTCTCTCTCTCTCTCTCTCTCTCTCTCTCCTCTCTCACTCCTTCGCTATATTCTCCATTTGTCATTTCTCTCCCTCATTTCCATCTTCACTTTTCTTTAAGCCTCCCTTTCCCCTCCCTTCCCTTCACCCCTCCCCTCGTCCTCTGTCACCCTTCCTCTCCCTTTCTCCTCGTTCTCTCTCACCCCTTCTCTCCCCTTCCTCTCCCCTCCCACTATCCTCCCCATGACGTGACAGCACCATCCGGCCTTGTCTCCTGATAACGTCCATCACACACACACACACACACACACACACACACACACACACACACACACACACACACCACAGAGACGACACTCCCACCACAATTATGTCACACTACCGCCACACCGTTTGGTCTACCACAACTGCTAAACAACACACACTATCTACCACACGAGATTGAGTTAACCAAAATCATACCACATAAACAACAATTGGTCATACTACTACTACAACACAAACAATAACAATCACAACAATTACCCGCATTACCACCACACAAAGAACAATTAACCATAGTACTAGTGTCAGGGGGCTGGGGTCACGTGTAAACAAGACTGACCTCACTAGAATAACACCCAATTCTGTTGTCTCTCCCCCAAGGCGGTGTTCTGCCTCCACCACCTTCCTATACCACCCACCTCCTTATAGTGAGTGTCTGTACATAATGGCCACCTCTTTATCTGTAATTGAATTTCTTAAAACCAGAATAATTTGGATTATATTGTACAAGTAATCACAGGTCACCTAAAGATTAATCATTCTAATGGGTTAGGTTAGGTTACGTTGCGTTAAGTTAGCGTTAGGTTAGGTTAGGTTAGGTTACGTTAAGTTAGCGTTAGGTTAGGTTACGTTGCGTTAAGTTAGCGTTAGGTTAGGTTACGCTGGGTTAAGTTAGGGTGGTTAATCTTCAGGTGATCTACCCGGTCGTCCAACACACCCGAGGCAGCAGACCTTAATATTAACACTGATGATAAAAACACCGCCCCAGCATGACTCAAACCTCACCTGCGTCACCTAACTGCTGCAACACCGAGCTGTAACAACCAGGGCAAAACAACCTCGAGGAAATACATTCTTAAGTAACAAAATAACGAAAATTAACGTTAAAAGTCAACCAAATATGTCATCATCTTGTATTTCGGTCAAGGGGCGTGATAGTGTCAACCCACAGATGGTCACACGAGTAGAAAGCCTGTAGGAACTTGATCTAATTTGACTCTTATGTTCATCTGTGTGTTATGTCCCCTGGGGTTTTAGGGTCGTTGGGGAAAATGGTTCTTGGGGAGTTGTGACATAGAGGTGAGAAGGAGAGAGGGAGAGGGAGGAAAGTAGGAAAGAGGGGAGGGTAGGAAGGGAGGGTGGGAAAGAGGGGAGGTAGGAGGGAAGGAGGATGGGAGGGAGGGGAGGAAAGGAGACTAAGGGAAGGAAGGAAAGAGAGCATTAATAAACACGTGGGAAAAACATTAAAGAAGAAAAATGGTAAACAAAGCAAGAGGGAAACTAACAAACCACAACAAACGGGAATTAATGTATAATTTTTGAAAGATTTAAACCTTAATAACATCAAAGGTGACGATGTAGAATTATTTACAACTTTCTAGAATGAATAATTATCATTAAAAACCATTTGATGTATCCAGCTTTAAGACATTACAGAGAGAGAGAGAGAGAGAGAGAGAGAGACATCACCCACGCGTTGGTCTTCGTCATCTCTAGTCAAGCGGAGGGAGAACCAACCCCCTACAGAGACACACCACCCAATCAGAGCGTTAAATATTATCATGCTTAGAGATAAATGAAAACAAAATAAGTGCGTCACCTTAAACGGTCGTGATATATGACTGGATTGTCGTGTGTGTGTGTGGGGGTGGGGTAGAAGGACTGAACAACGGCCACGTCTTAAAGTCACCCAATACCCAAAGGGGATCATTTTCTCATGGCATTAGAGCAGCTTCTGAGATCCATCTGACACACACAAAAAAGGCAAACTCAAGTACTGTATAAAATTTCAATATAAAAAAAAATACACTTGACGTTTTCTATGATAAAGACAGAAAACGGGAATTGAAACTATATAATATAAATAGTTATACTTAAGATGTAAAATAGTAAAATATATAAACAATGAATTAACAATGTAAAAGACTATATGCAGATGAAAGTGAGATGGTGACAGCCACTTAGAGAGAAAGACAGCGGACAAACGAAGCGACAACAAAGGGTGCGTCACAATAATAAGCAGAGAAGAGAGCGGCGGGGTGGTGAGGGAGTTGGAGCCATCTGGTATAGGGAGCGTCTCTGGGCCACTTGTCCCTCGCTGACCTGTTAAACGCATCCAAAATAAACCCAGCGACCTCGGCCTGCTTTTGATGTCGCACGGAATCTACAGACACCGACTGAGATTATAATATATATACGAAACAGGAGACGGGGAGAGAGAGGGAAAGAGGGGGGGGGGGGGGGAGGAGGAGGAAGAGAGAGAGAGGGAAGAAGGGAACTGGTTAAAAATATATATCACTGGTTTTCAGAGAGGTATCAATGTTCGAGAATATCTTACGTAGGAGATGAATTTAGACGAGAGAGTGATAGGAGGAGATAAAGATTAAATGAAAGAGCGGAGATGATGAAAAAACGAAGATTGAATGAGAGAAAGGGAGATGAAGAAGGCAAAGAGTGAAGGAGAGAAAAGGGAGATGGAAGAGACGAAAAAAATGAGAGAAGAAGACGAGGATACCTGTGAATGATGTAATCGGCTGTCTGGTTACCTGAGGAACCTTTATTTGGACCAAAGTCAACAAACAGGTAAGGGCGACCAGCTGACCACCACACCTCTACCGCGCACTGCTGCCTGCCCACACACACACACACACACACACATGGACACACACATACTTCAGTCCTGCCCACACACACACACACACACACACACACACACACACACACACACACACACATGGACACACACATACTTCAGTCCTGCCCACACACATGGACACACACATACTTCAGTCCTGCCCACACACACACACACACATGCACACGAAACAACGTCACAATGTGTATCGTACTAGTATGGAACCAAGAACGTGGTCGAGACTAATGGTTACGACCTTGAAGAGATGACTGTACAAACACTAGTTAGATCAAGATGTCATGATCCCAATACGGAGGTGGGAATGTAGGCGGTAAAATGCCTCTAGACGTTTGTTACGTTAGTGAATAATGATATACAAACAGATGAGGTTTGTGAAGCCTTAGTCAAGAGTGTATCTTTGTAACAATTAATGGTGGTGTTTGATAACGGTGAAGCTTAGAGCATATTTTTCCATCCCATTCAGTGTGTGTGTGGGGAGGGGGGGCACCATGAACACCCCCCCCCCCCACCATCTCTAGCGCGTCTTGCATCAGTCAACACGGACCTCTTCATAGGGTCACGGCGCCACGCCCACACACCCTGACCTCTGCTACACCTGCCTTCACGTAGGGCGGCCGCGGGGCACGCCCGTACCCACAACACGGATCCGGGGCGCCTCAAACACACGACACCGCACCACGCCCTGGGCAGGATGTCTAATGGCGCCTCTCCACAACCATCAGACAGCGACAGCACGAGCAACACACAGCGCCTGACGTTCACTCCGCCCAGCTATTAGACATTTATGGAAGAGGACAATGAGTAGAGAAATTTGTTTTATGTAATACAAAGAGGAAGACCAAGAAGGAGAGGGAAGGAGGTGGTGAAGGACGCTCTACAAGTGAGGAGGAAGGAAGGGGAGGGGCGAGAAGGGGATGTGAGGGGAGGGGAGAAGATGAAAGGGAGAGGAGGGGAAGACATCAACCAGCGTGTCTGAGTGAATAACATGACGGCGGTGATTTGTTTATACAGGAAGGAAGTCCCGGGTCACTATGACTAAATATATTAAAGACTATATTACCTTACCTGTGTCATCTCTCACACATCTGCCTCTCTTACCTGCAACACATGACAAGAGGTTGGTAACTCATTAACCTTAAAACATAAATAATAATAATAATAATAATAATAATAATAATAATAAACCACATAACTTTCAACAATTTACACCCTATTACCCAGATGTCCCTATTAACCAACAGTCCCCATTAACCAACAGTCCCTATTAACCATCCGTCCCCATTAATCAACTGTCCCTATTAAACGAGGCGTCCCAATCAACCACCTACACCAATAGCCTTAACTAGATATCAAATGAATCCTTCTATGACCATCCCTCCCCCCTCCCACCACCACACAGGATAGGCTTCACTCATCACTCAACCCCTTCCATTGGACTGGACAGGAACTACTCCCCTCCCACATACACACACCAACAGCTTGACACACTATATATTATATCCTGGTGGTGCTGGAGGGAGGGTAAGGGAGGACGGAGGGGGTGGAGGCGTCCTCATCTGTCACGCTGTCCACGGTAACACAGGAAGAATAGTGGTAAATATATCTATCTTCCTTAGGTTCATCCGTCTATCTTAAAATCATCCACCATTTGGTATTGAATGGGTGAGGACACTGCCCTTTGATTCATCCACCCGCATACGTATCATCCACACACACACAAGACGTCACCGCCACACACAACAGTGACCTACAGTGACCTCCCCCGCCCTGGTCTTATAAGCAGTGACCTCTTACCTGCCGCCAGCGAGACAAAAGAATCACAACATTAAATAGAAATTACCTGAGAAATAAAAGGGTTAAGACAACGTGATACTGTGTGTGTGTGTGTGTGTGTGTGTGTGTGTGTGTGTGTGTGTGTTTACAGAGGACAGAATCAGTGTGGTGGTCCTTTGTAAGTAAGTAAGTGTAAGTAAGCAACCAACCAAGCAAGCAAGCGGAAGATCAATTCTCTTGTTGTTTACACTTGCTTTCGAGGCGTCCATTCAGATGTGTCCTCCATTACCTGTGTCTCAATTACGGTAATGATATGGCAGGTAACCCAATCCAACTCCCTCCCTTTCCCTCCCTCAGGTGACTTAACTATCTGACACACACACCTTCAACCAACACTGCACCAATTTTAAAACTTCAGAGCAGACGCGAAGAAAAACGAGAGAGAGAGAGAGAGAGAGAGAGAGAGAGAGAGAGAGAGAGAGAGAGAGATTACATAAATATCATCATCATCTCATGTAAGTGTGCCACAGGTTAGAACAGGAGCTACTGTACATGAACTCTACAATTTCTGAGTGTTACATGAACTGTCCAACACACCTTCAGGAACAGAACGAGGCCTGGTGTGTGTGTGTGTGTGTGTGTGTGTAGGAGTTCTCATGTCCCCCTCCTTCCACGCCCTCACCCTCCTACCCTCCTCTTTCACCTCCTCTGGTAGCTCATCTGTCACGCCCCTGTCACCTCCCCAGTCGTGACACAGGGAACGTCACGGTCTAAGCAGGAGTCTCCTGTTCCCCTCTTCTTCTCCTCCTCTTCCCCTCACTCTCTTTCTTCCCTTCTTCTGCTCCCCCTACCCCTACAACCATCCACATCACAGCCTGCTACCGAAGTTATGGGAACACTTCAACCATCCATCAGAGCCTTCCGTCCTTCCCTCCCTGTGTAAATACCATCCATCAGCTACCATCACGACCATACCATCCTTCTCAACCATACCCACACCATTAATGTCAACCCAATATATTGTATGGTACGTCACCCCTACTACAACCATTACAACTACTAACCACTATCAGTACCAACACTACCATCATCACCGCACACCACCAAACTTCCCTTTCCGTCACCCCCCCCCCCCACCCCACCATCACCACCTCCTTTAAACACCTACTTCACTTTATCGTGCATCACTTCTCACACCTTCACCACTATCATCACCATCGTTATCATCACTATTTATCTTTACACTTTCTACATTGTTTACTTTTATCATGTCTCTTCCTCTTCCCTTTTTCCATCGTTATCATTCTATCTTCTTTGTCTTATTATTATTATCATTATCTTCTTCCTCTCTTCCATCTATTATTTATATTATTTACTTTCTTAATTGTTTTATCGCACCTCTCTCTCTCTCTCTCTCTCTTCTCCTTTATCGTCTCTTCTTCCTCCTTCCCCTCTCACTCCCTCCTCCCTTATCCCATTCTTTCTTCTCACTCTATCCTTCCTTCCCCTCCTTCTTCCTTCTCTCATTCCCCATTCACTCCCTCCTTCCTCCGTGTGGGACCTAAGAGCTCGCCTTGTGGGGTACCAGTGTAGGATGTCGGGGGGGGGGGGGGGGGTTTGAGAGGGGCCAGGCTGTGTAAACATTAGGATGAGGACCCCTCTTTTCCTCCCTCTCCCCTCCCTCATGACTCCCTCCCATGATTCCTTCCCTCCTCCTCGTTACTCCCTCCCTTGCCGCCTCCAACGAATCTTTCTCCCTCCATCACTCCTACGACTCCTCACTCCCTCCATCCCTCTCCCTCCCTCCGTCGACCCCTCCACAACGAGTCTACACTTAACCTATCCACATTGAGCCTACAGTTAGTTCACAATTAGCCTCCCACACTAACTTGGCTTCCGAGCCTAAACCTGAAATATGACGCGCCTGTGACTATGAATACAGGGGCGGAAAATGGCCACCTCCCCCCCTCCCCACACACACACGCTTACAGGTAGAAAAGACCACTAATTAAACCAGGTAGAAAATATCACTAAACCAGGTATCAAGATCACTAATTAAACTAGGTAGAAAATATCACTAAACCAGGTAAAGAGATCACTCATTAAACTAGGTAAAAAATATCATTAAACCAAGTAAAAAGACCAGTAATTATGCCAGGTGCTAAGATCACCTGTAACATACCAGGTAATAATGGAGAGGAGATAAACAGCTTCAATATATCCCAGGAGGCAGGCAGAGCGTGTTGAGGTGCCTTATATGCCAGCCATCATGTATACAGCAGGTCTGTCCATATATTAGGCTCTCACCTTACATGGGAGTATGGGCTTCCTTCTCTACCCCTGCAGCCCATACCAGAACCCACACACTACCCGTCTTTGTCTCTGCAACCCACACCAGACCCAGCAAACCCACACCACCTTCTGCGTCTCCTGGTCCACCAAACAGTGTCCCTCCTCCTGCGGTATATCATGTCCTGTCATCCTGAAGGTCCCATTTGACAGTGACTCGCCTCCCCTCGGCTCCCCAACTACCAAATTGCGTGGTTAGGTTAAGTTAGGAGAATGTCATCTACCTGTGGGGTCATTTATAGGTTTATAAATCACAAACCTCCTTACCTCAATCACCGACTGCTATGAGAGACACTGCAGTCAAGTCCCTTCAGTAGGCCCCGTTACTACCCTGATCTGGTTACCTGGGACTGGGGGTGACTTACGTGATGCAAATTCTAATAATCGGGTTGATCATATTACAACCAGGAAAGCTTGAATGAGGAGGAGTGGGGAGGAGGGGGAGGAGGGGGTTGGAAGGGAAGGAGTAGGGGAAGGAGGTACAGGAGGAGGTGAAAGAGGAGGAGTTGGGTACCTTCCTCCCCATTAGCCAACACCACACCTGAACACTACACACCTGAACACTTTACACACCTGAACACTACACAACGCATTAATCACCTCACGACGTTGATGCTGAGTAATGACGTGATTAAGCGATGTAGTTAAGAATGGCAATTACAGATGCATTGAGTTTCACCTTTTGAAGACTCGTGGTCAATTGCACCTGGCTTATCTCTCGACACCTCCACCTGGGAACACCTGTGACTCGTATTACCTGTAATCAGTGAGCGATACCTGGCTGTTTATTACGACCCCTTCTGTGACTCCTTGTGTTTCTTTTACCTGTAATTAGCTTCGGGGGGGGGGGGAGTCAAACGTATTCTCTCTCTCTCAAAATAGCTCCGAGGTGAGGAACACTACTATTACCACCACCACAATCAGCTACCACTATCCCAATCACCACCACAATCAGCTACCACTATCCCAATCACCACTACCACCACCACAATCAGCTACCACTATCCCAATCACCACTACCGCCACCCTTTAAGTCCTGAATTAAGGGCAGTGGTAAGGAACAAGACTTCCCCTTAACCCCCGGCATCTGGGGCGGGTCTCTCAACACCGACACCCCCTGATAATTACCACTAATTATGTGAAGGCTATTAATTAACCCCCTCAGCTATACGTCTTGTACTGTACCCTGATGAGGAGAGAGAGAGAGAGAGAGAGAGAGAGAGAGAGAGAGAGAGAGAGAGAGAGAGAGAGAGAGAGAGAGAGAGAGAGAGAGAATCACCTGAAGACTAAACACCCCAGCTTAATTTAACTTGATATTTAAACACTCTAACGCTAACCTAACCTAATTCTATCTGGTTAGGTTAGGTTAGAATGGGTTGTGGTTAAATTGCCTACCTCTCCACCAATCACAGTCGATTTTGAGATGGCTGTAAATCCTTCGACCAATCACGTTCGTTTTTTCAGCTAGATGACTACTCTTCGACCAATCACAATCGGTATTCAAATAACGATCCACTGACTTTCGACCAATCACATTCGAATTTTTATAAACTGGTCGAATCCCTTACCACCACCACCACAGCCCATCAGTCTTCCCCTTAAACGGCTACAACAGGAAACCCCTTCACTGGTGGGCAATACCGTGGGCACCTCTTACCATCCATGGGTACATAATGATAGCCCCCAACCTGACAGGAGAGAGACATGGGCGTGTCTTGATCAGAGCTTAAGACACGCCACCCGCCCATCACACACACCATAAGCAGAAATAAAGCAACAAAACAATAACAACAACAACAATATTCATCACCATCATCATCATCATCATTATCATCACCATGATCATCACCATCATCATCACCATCATCATCACCATCATCATCACCATCATCATCATCATCATCATCATCATCATCACCATCATCATCATCATTATCATCACCATGATCATCACCATCATCATCACCATCATCATCACCATCATCATCACCATCATCACCAACATCATCATCATCATCATCATTATCATCACCATCATCATCACCATCACCATCATCATCATCGTCATCATCATCATCATCGTCATCATCATCATCATCATCATCACCACCATCATCATCACCATCATCATCACCATCATCACCATCATCATCATCATCACCATCATCACCATCACCATCATCATCATCATCATCACCATCATCATCATCATCACCATCATCATCACCATCATCATCACCATCATCACCATCACCATCATCATCATCATCATCACCATCATCATCACCATCATCATCATCATCATCATCATCATCAGAGTCACGGGCAAACAGCTGTTGTTGTTATTGTTGATGACGTAGGAGTGACTAACACACCTTATGGTAATAGATGAAGTTCAACACCCCACCTGAGTGTATGTGTTACCTCTGTGTTTCCCGTCATTACCTGAGTCTCCCTCCGTCTCCCTCTCCCTGTTCTCCCTCTCCCTCCCTCCTCTCGTGCTAGTTCCGCTTCACCCTTGTCCGTCCTTCCGGTTATTCACATTTGTTCTCATGATTTTTTTGAAGGTGAAATAAATTATACGCGGCGGCACAGACACACAATAACGGCAATACTCCATGTAATGTCTATATATCCGTCAGCTGGCTCTATGAACGCTAGCTGCACCCCCAGACACGCACCTTCAAGCGTTCCTCACTAACGCAGCAAGCTTAGATTCCTGTTCATCCTCTCGTGGTTAGGTTAGGTTAGGTCTATTGGTCCATACTAGGAAGCTCCTGTTTACACCTAACCCCTATCACTGTCCAGCCTACATTTGAAGCTTCCCAGCGTGTTCGAGTTAATGATGATGTTTAATAACTTGTTCCATTCATCCATAACTTTATATACTAACTAATATTTACCTAATGCCTTCCTAATTCTAAAACAATTTCTAATTAAAACTCACTGCTACGTGTTCCCTACAGGTACGACAGTTAAAGTACCTACCTTAGTTATATCACCTTTATTTAACCCCATCTTCCATTTCTACACCTGGATCATATCGCCCCTCACTCTACGTATCTCAACAGTATGCAAATTATTTTTTTTCCTAATCTATCTCTATACTATACTCAAGGATCCTAACACCTGAGATTAACTTAATCCAATGATCAAAACTGAACCGCATAAACTGGGAGGGGGGAGAGGGAGGTGGGAGGGGGTGGTTAATCTTCATGTGATCCAATACACCAAAAATAGACGACGGGACTCAAGCAGCGCCACGGCAGCCATCACGAGACCACTAACTAACACACGGTGGTCGGCTGTACACGAGTAACAACAGCCTGGTTGATCGGGTCATTGGTCTGGGAAGCTGTAGGTGGCTGGACGGAGCTGAGGAACAGGAGGGAGCCCCGGAACACGGAACACTCTACAGGCATAACCTGCAGGATGTGGTGAGGCCACAGATTGGTGTGTGTGTGTGTGTGTTCGGTGCTCTGCTCAATTTAACGTCATAAGCTTCAAAAAATATCTGTAGTTGTGTTGCTTGTAATATATATATATATATATATATATATATATATAGATATATATAATATATATATATATATATATATATATATATATATATATATATATATATAACTGAGCAAAGGAGAGGCCACATATATTACACACAAATAATACTGTAATGGGAGACACACACACACACACACACAACCCTCACCACAGCACCACACAACCCTCACCACAGCACCACACAACCCTCACCACAGCACCACACAACCCTCACCACACCACCACACAGCCCGGGGGCCGTCACCACAGCTCTCATTAACCTGTGGGTAATTGGACAGAGCGAGAGACAGACAGGTGGGAGGGGTCACTGTCAACCACGGCCTGTCAGGTATAGGAGCCAGGTACCACCATTACCAGTAACCTTTTACTACCATACACCACCACCACTAATTACCATAAACATTACCAACACTACCGTCACCATTACGCCACTATCACTACTACCACCACCATCACCACTACCATACACCACCACCACCACTAATTACCATAAACATCACCACCACTACCATCACCACCGCCATATCATGTATCACCACCAGACCATGACCTAACAGTGGTGTTTTCACAGTATATGATGGTAGACATATTTCAAACTTTATGACGTGTTACGGGCGGGGTCAAGTTCATGGTTAGCAGATGGGCGTCGAGCGTGGGCGTGGGGGGGGGGTCGTAAGGGGGTGTGTGTAGGCTTGAGCGGGGGTGTGTGGGCGTGGGGGGGTGTAGGCGTGAGGGGGGGTGTGGGCGTGGGGGTCTGTAGTCGTGAAGGGGTTGTGTAGGCGTGAGGGGAAGTGTGGGCGTGGGAGGGGGCGTAATGGTGTCCAGCCCGAAGATTAAACACCGCAGCTTAACTTGGATCTGATGATTAACCTAACCTAACCTAACCTAACCCCCCCCCCCCCCAAGTAGCGATAGGGTGATTAATCTTGTGGTGAAATAAGCTGAGATGTCTAATCTTCCGGTTATCCGATTACTGTACTTAATATCCTCCGCCAGACACCATTACTCTATCCCACACTGCAGAGGTGACCAATAAGGTGTTGTCATTAAAGAGTTAAAACTTGCGGCTACGGCGGTGTAATATAGCCTTCAACACGACCAGCCGCTGACTGACGCCTCTCTGATAACCAACACTAGCCCCTCCCTAACTACCCAGGAAACTGTGACGTCACCACCCGCGGAGTGATATATCGTGACACCACCACCTGCGGAGTAATACACAACACCATGACGTCACCACCCGCGGAGTAATATACAACACCGTGACGTCACCACTCGCGGAGTAATACACAACACCATGACGTCACCACCCGCGGAGTAATATACAACACCGTGACGTCACCACCTGCGGAGTAATACACAACACCGTGACATCACCACTCGCGGAGTAATACACAACACCATGACGTCACCACCCGCGGAGTAATACACAACACCATGACGTCACCACCCGCGGAGTGATATATCGTGACACCACCACCTGCGGAGTAATGCACAACACCGTGACGTCACCACCCGCGGAGTAATATACAACACTGACGTCCACACCTGCGGAATAATACACAACACCGTGACATCACCACTCGCGGAGTAATACACAACACCATGACGTCACCACCCGCGGAGTAATACACAACACCATGACGTCACCACCCGCGGAGTGATATATCGTGACACCACCACCTGCGGAGTAATACACAACACCGTGACGTCACCACCCGCGGAGTAATATACAACACCACGACGTCACCACCCGCGGAGTGATATATCGTGACACCACCACCTGCGGAGTAATACACAACACCATGACGTCACCACCCGCGGAGTGATATATCGTGACACCACCACCTGCGGAGTAATGCACAACACCGTGACGTCACCACCCGCGGAGTAATATACAACACTGACGTCCACACCTGCGGAATAATACACAACACCGTGACATCACCACTCGCGGAGTAATACACACCATGACGTCACCACCCGCGGAGTAACACACAACACATTACCACCCAGCAACAGGTCCTACTTCATCTGGCGGAGTAACCCTGGCAACACGGTAGGTAGAGGCACACAGGAGAGTTTACTTAACAATATTGCCGGTGAGAGACACTTCCTGCAGCTCTGAGACCACCAAAGGTTAAACAAACTGGACACACACGTTTACATTGATCAAATAAGGTGAAATAAATTATGTGGAAATAAATATATATATATAACAACATTTACAGTAAAGTTCACCCGGATGTATTAAAACATGTTTATCATCTATCTATCTATCTATCTATCTATCTATCCTCTGTCTGTCTGTCTGTCTGTCCGTACATCTATCTATCTATCTATCTATCGAAAAAAATCAATATTACGACAAAAACTTCAAAATATTTCACCAGATGGCAAATTACTTTTATAATAATGGTTACATAAAAATAAATAACTGTAAAGGGATATTATTTACTGACGTTATAAAGGTGAACTAAAGCACTAACTCTTGATCTATATTACTCGTTCAACACGTCGACCTAATTGTGTAAGAAAAATAGATATTATGACCGCTACTTTTACTCTGTGTGTGTGTGTGTCGCCACCATTACCCCTGTACCACTAACACCTCCCCTGCCACCGCTACGATACCCCTACCACCACCACCACAACCACTACCCCTACCATCAACACCCCACTTCCTCTTCCCTTTAATTAACCCTTCTCCCCACATCCTCTCCCCTACCCTTCCACCCCCTTACAACCCATTTTCCCATCACCGCCACTTTCGCTCTACAACACGCACTTCCCGGGTACCTCTCTCTCTCTCTCTCTCTCCACCCTGTACTGATGACCCACACAACAGCCTCGGACTAACACACATTCACAACACAACACAAAAAAAAAAACTGGAGTCATAACCACACGTCCTCCCTCACCTGTATCTGCTTTCACTTTTGTCTATTGCCTTGGGGGGGGTGGTGATGGGGAAGAGGGAGGGGGGGGTGATGGGAGGGTGAGGAATAGGTAGGGAGTGGAGTGAGAGGTAAGGGGGGGGGAGGGAGGAGGGTGAAAGAGGGTGATGGGGGAGAAGAGACAAAACCAACACCCGAAGGCCATGGTAGATTCAAAGGTCACTGCCCAATGTCGACAGGAAAACCGAGATAAGGTAGAGACAGCCAGACAGACAGATGGACAGGCAGATGGACGGGGGTGAAAAATGGGTCTTATGCAAACACGAAAGCACCAGCAAAGGTCACGGACGGTACTGACTGGTGACCTTAACTACCCCTCCTTTACTCCCTTCCTCTCTCCTTTACTCCCCCTCTTCTTTCCCTTCACTCCCTCCCTGACGTCCCCTTTCCTTCCCTCCTTCTCTTTCTCCTTTACTTCTTCCCTCCTTCCTCCTTCCCAGTAGCATAAACACAGCATCCAATAGTAGCAGTAATAGCTGTAGCAATAACGATAACAACAGTAACAGTAGCATCAGCAGTAACAGTAGCACCACCAGTAACAGTAGCACCACCAGTAACAGTAGCACAAACAGTAACAGTAGCACAAACAGTAACAGTAGCACCAGCAGTAGCAGTAGCACCAGCAGTAACAGTAGCACCAGCAGCACACCCCAGCAACACAGGAAGCCTCCTACCACCACCTCCCACTAGCACTTATCTCAAAGTCAACATCCGACACACACACACACACACACACACACACACACACACACACACACACCATAACTGGGGCCTATTTTACATACCGGTCCTTCTTTGCCACAGAAACAACACTGTGTAACCCGTAATTATGGGACACTATACTGTAAACCCGGATTTAAGAAACAATACTGTAACCCGGAGTTATGAAACGGTGACGCGACCCGGGTAGAGGTTGCAACACTGATGACTGTCCTGTGGTGGTGGTGCTGGTGGTGCTCTCTCTCTCTCTCTCAGCAGCTCTGATAAACTCTCTTGGACACACACACACACACACACACACACACACACACAATACCCACATTCTCCGCCACCCTCATCTTCGTTAAGCATCACAAACAGTTCAACAATGATAGAGGGTGTCTCCAAAATATGTATACACTCTGCTTTAAGGAGATGTGTGTGTATGTCTGTGTGTATATGTATGTGTGTATATCGCGTGACTGTTTGTATGATAAGACCAACATGTTTCTCACTTGTGTATACATTTTCTGAGACACCCTGTATACTGCGTCACAGATATTAAATGACAAAACAAATATATATCATTCTCTATAATAGTTACGTGAATATAATAGCTTAAGTTATATAAAGGAAAATACTAGCTTATTAACGATTTATCATTACACTAGACCCATACTAATTGCAGGTAAAGACAGACTGCACGAATAACTCAAGTAGGTTCTTTAGCGGTCACCTTCACTCTACCACACCTGTTATTAACCTTACCTGTGGCTTGTATCACCTTTTATCTGTCTGTCTATCTGTCTCTGTCTATCTATCTGTCTGTTTATATGATGGTAAGTCTCTCGTCTCCTTCCCTTTACTTAGCTGTTCTTTCTCTCTTCTTCATTTAACATCTACGCTTGACCTCCCACCTCTCTCTCTCTTCTCTCCTCCTTTCTCTCCCTCCCTCCTTCCCTCACATTATCCACCGCAGCTACTAAATGAAGTCGCCTCTACCCAGTTTTTTATCGATAGTCTTTTGATGTGGGTTCTTGTCGTGGGTTCTTGTCGTGGGTTCCTGTCGTGGGGTCAAACGAGAGTCTACCTTTTTGCCCACGTACGATGTCGGTTGATGTATGGGTGAGGCCAGGTCCCATATTGCCTAAATTCGGGCAAAGAAGAAGGTCCGCCATGAAATATTATTTATAGGGTAATAAAGTTAAATCGGGAGAGTGTTGAAGTGTGAGATTCGTTTTTAAGTCCCTAACCTAACTTAACCTATCCTACCTACACCATCTTTCTTTCCTCCCCCCTCTTCTTCTTCTTCTCGTCTTCTTCCTCTTGTCTCCTTCACACCCCCTTTCTCCTTTCTCTCATCTTATTCCACTTCTCTCCTTCCTTCTTCCTCTCTCTCTTTTCCTCTTCACACCCCTCCATCTTCTCTATGTTAAATTTCCCCCTATTGATGTGACAAGACAAATCCATACCTAACTAACTAACGCTACCATACAAAGATCAATTCTCAATGGGTCGTATCTTATATGGTGCAGCTAAGTCTCTCTTGCCCTATAAGGAGACCGTAAACAAACACATATCCCAGTAATTAGATTTGACCTAGAGAGAGAGAGAGAGAGAGAGAGAGAGAGAGAGAGAGAGAGAGAGAGAGAGGGGGGGGGGATGGACACAGACAGACAGACCTACGCCGGCCAGCCAGAGAGCAAAGTTGCAAACATCAACAGCAGAGTTGGTGAAGGGTCAACAGAGACGGACACAGCTGCCAGGGGTAGTAACTGACCTCCTGCAATCAAACACAGAGCCAAACACTTGGTAAATATTTGACCCAGGGAGAATACCGGGGTGCATCTCTCTCTCTCTCTCTCTCTCTCTCTCTCTCTCTCTCTCTCTCTCAACAGTAAGTGGACAAGGGTGAGTCACACACACACACACGTAGGTTAGGCAGGTGGGAAGGAAGGGGAGTGAAGGGGTAGAGTGGGGGGGGTAGGGGAGGAGGTAGGGGGAGGGGGTGTCCCTCAGGCCGCACCTGTGACGAGTGTAGCGACAAATCTCATACCTGATGAGTGTTGACCAGTTGAACCACCATTACTGCCACCACAACCACTACCACTATTACTACCACCATCACTACCACCACTACCACCACCACTACCACTATTACTACCACCATCACTACCACCACTACCACCACCACCACCACTACCACCAATATAAAACAATATTACTTTCACTACCACTATCACCACCACTTCCCCAAACACTATCACCATCACCACTAGCACCATCATTAGCGGTGTGTGGCTTCATTATACCAACACACACTTCCCTAACGGAGAATAGCTCACCAGGTTAGGTTAGGTCACACACACACACACACACACACACACACACACACACACACACACACACACATGACTTCACCACCGCCGCTACATTCTTCCCAGTCATTCACAGCCTCAACCACGTCATCATCCGGCCACACCTCCCCACACCTGGCCCACCCCAATCTCCACCCACACCTGGCCACCACACACCTGGTCCATCCTAACCTCCACACACCTGGCCACAACACACCTGTCCATCACCACTAAGAACTTACCATTGACGGATCACCAAGAAGAACGATTCACCATGACAGTCTCTCTCTCTCTCTCATAAGAACATAAGAACATAAGAATGGAGGAAACTGCAGCGGGCCTATTGGCTCATACTGGGCAGTCCCGTTTACACCCAACCCCTATTGCTCATATGAGCATCCAACCTATGTTTGAAGCAATTCAGCGTATTCGAGTTAATGATGATATTTGGTAACTTGTTCCATTCATCCACTACTCTGTTTCCAAACCAGTGTTTACCTATTTCACGCCTAAATCTAAATTTGTCCAATTTAAAACCATTGTTACGAGTTCGCTCCTGGTTGGATAATTTGAGTACCTTTGTAATGTCCCCTTTGTTTAGCCCTGCCTTCCATTTATACACCTCTATCAGGTCGCCCCTCGCTCTACGTCTCTCAAGGGAGTGCAAATTAAGATGCTTTAACCTGTCTCTATACTCAAGGTTCCTGAAACCCGGGATTAGTCTTGTCATTCTCCTCTGTATTCTTTCCAAGGATTCTATATCCATTCTGTAATACGGTGACCAGAACTGGACTGCGTAATCCAGGTGTGGTCTCACAAGAGCAAGATACAGTTTTAGGATGACCTCGCTAGTCTTGTAACTAACACTCCTTTGTATGAACCCAAGTACTTTATTAGCCTTGTTACGAGCAAAAACACATTGTTTACTTGGCTTAAGGTTCCTACTTATCATTACTCCTAAATCTCTCTCGCAGTCGGATTTCTCTATGGCATCGTTGTTCATCTGGTATCTGGTTTCCCTGTTTACATTTCCTATACTGAGTACTTTACATTTGTCAATGTTGAATTTCATCTGCCATTTTTCAGACCATTCGAAAAATTTGTTTAGATCCTCCTGTAGTTTTGCCGAGTCCTCGTCAGATTTGATAACACGTCCTATTTTAGTATCATCAGCAAATTTACTTATGTTGCTGTCTATGCCGATATCTATGTCGTTTATGTATATAATAAACAATAATGGTCCAAGTACTGAGCCTTGGGGAACTCCACTTGTGACGTTGCTCCAATGGGACTTAGTGCCGTTAATGCTCACTCGCTGTTTCCTGTCCTGTAACCACGCCCTAATCCATTTAAGGATGTCACCTTTGATGCCATGAGCCTCTACCTTTCTAATTAGTCTTTCGTGGGGTACTCTGTCGAAGGCTTTGCTAAAGTCGAGATATACCACATCATAATTGTGCCCCTCGTCCACTGATTCGAAAACTGATGAAAAGAATGTTAATAGATTAGTTAGGCAAGAACGTCCGCTTGTGAAGCCATGCTGGGAATCATTGATCAATCTGTGCTTCTCCAGGTGATTTCGAATAGAGTTTGAAATGATTGCTTCCAGTAATTTGCCTACTATTGATGTTAGACTGATTGGGCGGTAGTTAGAGGATAGTGATCTATCCCCCTTCTTGAAGATCGGTATTACATTCGCTATCCTCCAGGATTCTGGTACTACACCTGTTTTTAAGGACATGTTAAACAACTTTGCTAAGGGCATACTAAGCTCTTCCTTACATTCCTTTAATACTCTGGCAAATATCTCATCGGGACCAGGTGACTTATTAGGCTTTAGTTTGTCTATTTGCTTACTAACATCGTTACTAGTCACTACTATCTCACTTAATTTGTTTTCTTCACTATCTCTGAATAAAGTCGGTGCCTCGGGTATCATGTTTAAATTTTCGCTGGTGAAAACTGTTGAAAAATATTTATTCAAATTATTGCTCATTTCTCCGTCGTTATCAGTGAGCTCGCCGGAGTCTGACCGTATTGGTCCAATCTTTTCTCGTGTTTTAGTTTGGTACATTTGGTAGAATCCTTTGGGGTTTGTCTTTGCCTCCCTTGCTATCCTTACCTCATTATTCCTCTTTGCTTTCCTTATCTCGGTTTTAACCCTACTCGCCAATACCCTATAATAGTCCCGGAGGTGAATTTCGCCACGATTTATCCTTCTACCTATAGCCTTCCTTTGGCCAATGATGTTCTTTAAATAATTATTTATCCATTTAGGGTCATTGTTGTTTGATCTGAGTTTTTTGTATGGTATGTTCTGCCTTTGTGCATTAAGTAACTCACTATTTAAATTGTCGTGGAACTCGGCAATCTCAGATCTCGTTATCAGGTCGGTGTCATCTGTCAGGTTCACGGCCAAGTGCGACACCCCCTCTCTTAGCTGCCTCTTTAAACTGTCAAAGTTTGCCCTTCTGAAATCTGGTACTTGAGTGGAATTTTCCTTACGTCTGCCCTGAAAATCTAACTGGAATCGAATTTCTTTGTGATCGCTGTTTGCAAGTTCGTTCCCTACCTCGACATTGCTAATGAGGTTTTCTCTGTTTGACAAAACTAAATCCAATATATTATTACCCCGTGTGGGTTCGGTTATATGTTGACTTAGGAAACAGTCCTGGATCGTCTCGAGAAAATCCTCTGATTCTGAGTTTCCCGTAAGGTCGGTCCAATCTATTTGGCCAAGGTTAAAGTCGCCTACTATACAAACTTTGTTGTGTATGGAAGCCCTGCGCATTTCATCCCAGATAAGTCGCTCATTGACTCTGTCAAGATTGGGGGGTCTATATATTACTCCTGTGATTAATTTTTCCCGACCGTCGCTTAATTCTATCCAAATTGTTTCTGTATTCCTCTCAGTTTTTATTTCCTTATTTATTTCACACTTCAGATTATCCCTAACATAGATTGCTACTCCGCCTCCTTTCCTGGTCTGCCTATCGGTATGGAACAGTTTGTAACCCGCAATTTGGTATTCGACTGGTAATTCACGTGTGTCTAGGTTGATCCATGTTTCAGTGAATGCAATTATATCGATTTCTTCTGTACATACCAAGGCCCTAATATCATCCATTTTGTTTCTCATACTTCTACTGTTCGCATAATATACATTTAAGTTAGTCGTGTTCTGAGTCCTTCCCTTACCACGTTTAGTTTTAAACTCCCTGTCTAATTTAGTTATGTCATCATTCCTAACACTATTTCCCTGTAATCTTTCGCCTTGTTTACCCGCTCCCACTGCAGTCTCCTCCACCCCCGTGCCCCTATGTTCTCTTAGCAGTTTAAAGACTTCGATATCTTTTGAACTGCCCCCTCTAGAGCCCCAGCCAGGGTTGCTACTCCATCCCGAGACAGGTGCACCCCATCCCTAGCATAAAGGTCCCTTCTGCCATAGAAGTTGTCCCAGTTGTCAATGAATGGGACTGATATTGACTTGCAATATCTGTCAAGACGGTCGTTAACACCAACTGCCCTTGACAACCATTCACTGCCAACTCTCCTTCTAGGCAGGACACCGCATATGATAGGGATCCCTCCCTTAGTCCTAATACGATCTATGGCTGCCTTGAACTTATCAAGAAGCTCCTCGCTCCTACACCGGCCAATATCATTGCCTCCTGCACTGAGGCAGATAATGGGTTTGTTCCCATTACCAGACAAGATATTGTCCATCCTGTCAATTATATCCCCCACCCCAGCTCCTGGCAAACACACCCTCATCCTATTTTTGTTTTTACCACAAAAGGCCCTGTCCATGTACCTTACCTGTGAGTCACCAACAATTAAAGTTTTTATACCTTCCTTGTCATCCCTGTCCCTGACTGTACTAACGTCCAATTCGTCTATCAAGGGACTGAACGGGTTGGTACACTTAGCTGTTGTTGTCGTTGTTGTCATATCCTTGGTGTGCTTCTTCACCAAAAGCTTTGTCTTCCCACTACTCACAATTTTCCACTCGCTTGATTTTTCGTCAGCCACTGGCTTTACTCGTCCAGCCTCTCCTTTTAACATCGCCAGCTCTTCCCTTAATTTCAAGTTCTCCAACTTGACCTTGGCCAATTCTTCAGTGGACCACTCCAGTTTGGTCACCAAACTCTCATACCCAAGACCGCACCTTGCTCTGGCCATATCTGATAATTAAAAACCACCTCACATAAACCCTTCCACCCACTCATTAACCTCTGAAACCGGTTCTCTAATACAGGTGCTCTAGAAACCTAAGGAGAGTATCGTTTTCTACCTCGTTGTAGTTCTCCTGGCGGGGTGGGGGGGGGGGGCTTAGCACGTGAAGTTATCTATCTGTAGTGGTTATCTGATGCAGGTGATCTAGAAACCAGCCTCAAAACCGGTTCTCTAAGATATGAAATCTAGAAACCTGAAGGTGGAGTAAGCATGTTCCTGATTAGGTTAGGTTAGGTTAATTTGCTAATCGCTCAACTAGTTAATTATCAGGTGAAATAAACTGTGGGAGGGGGGGCTAATCTTCAGGTAACACAGGTACACCAATGTGGTCACAGTGTTATAAAGAGGACACCTTAATCAACCCAACACCTGTTCATTAAGGTATGAGATACAGGTAAAGCAATAACTCCTAACTAATTACAGACTCTACAGGTACATAATGGTCCCTTAAACTAACAACCATTGTATATAACTACTCCAAGACGCCATTGGTACAGCCCTCTATACAAGGTTATCAAGTGACTCCATCAACCCCTCCCACCTCCTCCAACAACCCCTCCCACACCCTCCATCAACCCCTCCCACACCCCCACCTCCTCCAACAACCCCTCCCACCTCCTCCAATAACCCCTCCCACACCCTCCATCAACCCCTCCACCTCCTCCCACACCCCTCCCACCTCCTCCATCAACCCCTCCCACCTCCTCCAATAAACCCTCCCACACCCTCCATCAACCCCTCCCACCTCCTCCAACAACCCCTCCCACACCCTCCATCAACCCCTCCCACACCCCTCCATCAACCCCCCACACCCCCACCTCCTCCACCCCCAGCATCAATCACTGCTACATAACCCCACAATCAGCCTCCATTACCAACCACGACCTTCAGACTCACTACAGATCCCAATCACTACAATATTTCATTGGCCTTCAACTGTAGTGTGCTGTAGTGACGATAACAACACTGTACTAACCAGGAAGTTGAAACGAGTTATTTTACCAACAACAGTATTACCAAAACTACGATCACCATCCTATTATTACTACCACTACTACTACAACATCACCTGTCCTACAACCAACCATTCCCTTCACAACCACCAACTAACCACCCAACCCATCCACAACTACCACCATCATCTCAACAACCCTTCGACAACCACCCCTACAAGCAGCTCAGAGCGATTGGTACCAGTTTTTGTGTGGTGGTTGAAGGAGTGTGTGTAAGCTGCAGGCAAAGGCTCAATGGACTATGATCAGTGTTGTGTGGTGTACCAGCTAAATAGGGCGGATGTGGAGGGGCGGGGGGAGAGGTGGATAGCGGGTTTATGGAGTAGATTTGAGAGGTAGGTCATGGAGAGGTGTGGTGAGAGGGGTGTGTTGGGGAGGTAAGGGTAAGAGGAGAGAAGAAAAAATAAGAGGTTGGGAAGAAGGGGAGAGAAAATAAGAGAAAAAATCAGATAAGAGAGAGAGAAAGAAGATAGGAATTAGACGAAGCATCGCCAGGCACACATCCGCCAATCAGTTGTGCATGGGAGAGAGACCAAGAAGGAGAGAAGAGAGTCAAGAGAAGAGAAGGAGCTTCGCCAGACTCACGTTCGCCTGCACTCTGCCTGTGGTGGCGTTAAGATAGGAGGAGCACTAGTAATAAGGGGCCACACACACACACACACACTGTCGCGATGGCCGTCTTCTGGAGGTCGACTGTGTTGAGAAACTTGAGGTATTTCTCTCACACTTTCCTTAAAATACGTACGTGTGTGTGTGTGTGTGTGTGTGAGAGAGAGAGAGAGTCAGGTAAGTGTCATACCTGGCGACAAATTCACACACACACTGTGATCAACAACTCACACCTGAAGGTCACCACCACCACACGATGACCTACCTGGCTCTCCTCACTTGCGTAACAACATATAATACACACCACAGTATTTCATCGTCCATACACAGTAGATACAGAGCACATCCTTCTATATAACAAAGAAATACGATCGGCCTTATTACTGTGTCCAAATGTAATTCACAACGTTGTCATTCTTCTATCAGGGAAAACAAAAGAAGATCGATCCACCAAGCGAGAATTCTTATACAAATCTGACTATAGACGGAATAAACATGTCAATAAATAATCTAACCTTTGACAAAAGCAGTAGTAGGTCTGACTCCAGTACACAGAGGGTTCAGTAGCCCTCCCCTAGGTGCTAAACACACTCAAATAACAAGACTTCCCGCTTCGGCTCTCCTTTTGCCCTGGTTTGTTTATTTCCACCTTAGGGGCGAAGACCGAGTACTGCATCTGTGAAGACGTTCAGTTTTAGCCGACATATGGTTCTAAAATAAAACTCCTTGGTGTATATATCGCTTTTGAATATTCTACTTCTGTTTAACTATATACAGTATATTCAGTGCCGTTATGATCATGTTAGTTTTTATTAAGTTGGAAAGCTCTTGACGTCAACAAACAAGACGCCATGTTTTGTTTAAATAGCCTAGTCATGTTTACAGGACTTATACCAGCTGGAACACGTCAGTCATCGTCCTACTAACGATAAATACACATCTCAACCTACCCAACAAACGGAATCTGCTTAAAAAAGAAATACTCCAGAAACTATTAATTCCTAAACTCACATATTCTGCAACACAAATTCCCCAAGTTGATGAATTCTAGACGTGAGTGTTGACGACACTGGAAATATTTTACCTTCTGAGAACCTTCACTACAGACTTCCCCACGACCCTCACTTGATCAATCAGACTTACACACGTAAACACCTACCGTATCAATATCTACCAGGCGATTATCATTCCTCCTTTCCCATACTCAAGAGAGGTAAATCCTAGACACATACAGACAGTACTCCAGCCACAAGCCGAACAGAGGTATCAACACGTACTCGGCCACATCCTCATCTTACCCACACAGTAGTATCAACACGTACTCGGCCACATCCTCATCTTACCCACACAGTATAACAAATTGAATCTTGGGGGGAACTAAGTAAAATATGTGATGTCGTTTCTGGCAGTTCCTCTTCTTTGGTGGCCAGAGGAGTGTGTGTCTGTGTGTGTGTCGACAAGCACAAGTCAGGGGGTGGTGAGTGACCCACACAATGGATGTATTACGTTCAATCAAGCACTCAATAAGCCACAAGTGTTGCCACCCTCGATGCGGATAGCCAATGCCTGGGAGGGAATAAAGAGTTCAACACAAGAGACCGACCAACACACAGACGTCCTGATGGGGAGAATTAAAC
>CAUDMG010000797.1:1530000-1667500 GCA_958450375.1 Homarus gammarus | reverse complement strand
CACCCAACCCCTATTGCTCATATGAGCATCCAACCTATGTTTGAAGCAATTCAGCGTATTCGAGTTAATGATGATATTTGGTAAGCAGCAGCCCAGAAGTTATGTTACAGCCTGGATGAGATGTCGACTGTCTTTCTCTCTCCTTCGGTCGGCTTTGCTCTGCCTCAGGGGAACGAGAGCTTCTGCCCCAATTCCGACAACAGCTGCAGATATCGACTATGAGGCTACTTCTCACTGAATGCCGCATAGATCTGCGGCTCAACTAATTTAACACAGATAGGATAGCTACTTATGTATTAGGATCTTTAATATTAAGGTAATTAAATGGTGGCGAAGGTGTGGCTATTGGGGGAGGCTGGAGGCCACGTTTGTTTAAAAGTAGTAGTGGTAGTAGTAGTGGTAGTAGTAGTATATATTAGTAGCAGTATTGTCATTTAAACGGAGAGTATAATAGTAATAAAACAGTGTAATAATAATTCTAAAAATATAATATGACTCGCGATAATAAACTAAGTAATTCTTTATGTTAACCACTTGGAGAATACAGTCACTGTCGACACCACAACCCCACATAACGTACTGTACTTCCAAACCCAAGTCAGCTCTGAAATAAAAACCCACCCAAAAATATGCTTCTCTATTTTAAACCCAAGATAAGTTATCAGAATACTGTAATTCATTTATCCTACACCAACATACTGTACTGTAAGGATAGGTTTAGCGTATCTCCTACTCAGAGACTTCCCCAATAAAACCACGTATTATCTGATAACAATAATCCCCCCCAAAACGAAACCCGTGTCGTAGCCTCCACCGCCACTCATGTCATATTAACACTAAGCAGATAAGGCTTCCTCACCCCCGAGTCCATCTGTGCAGGGGTAAAACTGTTCCCCCTCAACACCTTCCAAGCACTAAGCCTCTCACATTATAGGCTAGACAAACTTCAAATATCTAAGTACAAGAGAAAACAATTATACAAAAATACAAACGGCCTTAGATCAAGATAATTGGGTTAAACGGAGAGTTGTTACAGCAGGTAATTCTCTAATACAAATTATCTTAATGCGGATAAAGAAAGGGCGAACTTACCTGTCAACAGAGAATCCGCTTCAGGAGACCGTGGGCGTCCTCTGGGTGTGGTAGAATCCAGTGACTTATGATCTTTATCCACGAGTTATCTATGTCTTTTTTCCCCAAACCATTCAGCACTATTATCTACATGTTCAACCCTGAAAGCACAAAAACAACTCCAATTAAATATCACGAATACAGTATATAACTATTTTTTTTCAACAACGAGAACAATTTAAAAAAAAATAATGTGAGGAATGTCTTCACTTGAGTCACTTAAGTAAAATACAGTTACAGAGCAGTTTATTTCAGAAGTTTTCACACTGTCCCTTTTATTTCGTTAAGGCAGCCGTCACAACATTTCACATCAAAAGCCTTTTACCTAAACCACAGAAGTCACCAACGCAAACAATACACTTTAAGCGTAATTTTCACGTTTAATTAAAATGTTTACTTAATGTTACGACAATTTCAATAAAAAATACGAATAAACAAATTAATCCCTTGGGAAAACAGTCATAAAACTTGTATTCTGTTGTTGTCATGTTGTTCCTGTACAGTCTATACCATTACCCAGTGTGTGTGTGTCTCGTATTACTGTAAAGAAGACCAGAGACCCGACAGTGTTAAGGCAACTTAAGTCTTACTCCCACAATGTAGTTTTATCATTATACAATATAAAGTTCTTGGCAGCGTTCGATTTCAATATGTTTCATACAAGACCAAGTTCGTGTCCGCATTTCTACAAGTAAATTCAATCAGAAATTATTTAATCTTACCTCAAAACAAAGACTACGGCGTCTACCTTTCTTACTGACAAAACATACAAGGAACTACAAAACGACAAACGCTATATGGCACAAACAACCCAACAAACAAACAGTCGACCCAAACAGTACGCAGTCTCGTAATTCGACCCATTGGGGCGTTGCGGTCTGAGCTGACTGGGCTATATGGGATTGGCTAGTAGGTCCCCTACCGCGGTCAGGCCTGGTCTAGTCACGGTCTACAACATGATCTGGGCAGAGTGAAAGTGGCCTGGTAGATGTAGTAGTAAAGAGAGGGGTATGAAGTTGTTGGTAGTGATAGCCATGGAGAGGTAGTGGTATGATAGTTACCAACGAGTTGTGGTAGATGGCAGGATGTAGTTGGTCGTGGTATGAGTGTTGTTGGTTATTTAAATGTAAAGTTATTTAATATTACTGACATTAAACAATGCTTTATGTTCAGGTTAGTTAATATTGGATTAAGTTACGTTAGGTTATGGCAAGTTAGACAATACTAAGTTAGTTGAAGTTTGTCCTGTAACTCAGACTATGACTGCAGTGAACGAGTGACGTCATGATTTTAAGTCGACCTACCATAACCAACCTAACCTAACTTATCGTAGGATCATAAATTTAAGAGCTATTGAAATACAGTATATGACGGATAGACTCAAACCAATCATAGCCTGGCTGACGGGCGCTCTCTAGCCGCCTGTCCGGGCTATGTCACATTCACCAGCCAGGCTAATTGTTACACCAGTTTCTCTCTGCACATTATCTTTCACTTGTTTCCTGTATTCAATTATACTTCGTCTTTATCCCCTACCAACGTGTTATCTGTTCCACCATTGTTTCTTGTTGTACGTTACTGCTATATCATTTGTTCTTCCTGTATTACCTAGCTATATAATACAGTCTGTGAAGCTCCTACCTCTATATATTATACTTCCCCAATTACCTGCCTTGCTATGCGGTATAACAACCTCTGCTACCTGTCTATATTTTACTGAATGTCACTGTCTTAATTACTTTTTGTCTACGTTACTGTTCCTTCTGTACAAATATTCTTGTTGTTACTTGTCTGTAGCCTAGGACAAGATTAGTACATGGGATCGGAACTCAAATGCTTTATTTCTTCTCGTTCCGTAACTGATGCTAAATGAACGTATCTAGTAATATTCGAGTCTCAGTGTAATCTTGATGCCATTTTGAATATTATTCTTGTATTTTTACGTAAGTCAGCCAGTTAGAAGCTATTTCATATACAGATTTATGGGGAATATTTAGTACTCGAAAATTCCTTATTGAGTTCCCCGGTACGATGCGTTTCCGGTAAGTAAATGCCAGTACCTAAATTATATTCAAAATTAACCCAAACCTTATGAGCAAGATGTTCAAACTACCACAGTCCCACCATTACCTTCACTATTATTCAAGAAACACAAGGGAACAAACCCTCGCTGAAGAAAAGCCTCCAGAATTAGTACAGTCCACCAGACCCTCGTCACCAGACACCGCCTCCTCCACACCCACCAGCCTAATGCGTCCGTGAGCGCTCTTAAAATTTCACAGCTCGCACATGTGTTCCCAGTTACACGCCCATTACAGGGAACTTCCAAAAAGCTAAATCGTGTTCCCGTGTGTAATTGCCTCGACAGTTATGCTATTTTAAGTTTAAGCCAATAAGACTGCATGCACTTTCCTCCCTCTAAGTGACTCTCGATATCACAAAAATTTTGACGAATTTCGAGTCTAGTGAAATTAAAATGATAATGCTCAAATGTAGCGAAAATATTTAATATCCGGGCGAATCACACAAAGTCATTAAAGTTAAACAACACGAACCTAACCTAACTAAAATAAGAAAAATACTGTACAAACATTAGGTTAGGTTAGTTTGGTTTGTTTGGGTTTGCGTCGTCATTAATGGTTTTGTCAATGGCGCGCCCAGAAACTAACGTATATACGTCCCTGCCAATGTGGTTAATATCGCTGGTAAATTTCTATTCATTCACAGGGGTGCCTGTCACCTTATCAGCAATCCAGCACTTGAAACTGATAACAAACTTCGAGACAGAACGTGTGTCGACGCCTGTACACACCGACAATTCATATCTAGAATGACATCTTCACGACACTAAAGATACACAATAAAGATGGGAAATAAAGAGAAACCAGACGAGAAGAAAATATACAAATCCGAGTACAGGTTATTTACATAGTGCCTTAATATTTACGTTTAAAATTATCTTAATGTTTGTAGGTTAGTCCTCGAGGAAGCTACATGTGTTCCAACATTATCTGCTCATAACTGTATTCGTCATGTTCGCTTTGACATTATCTTGCAAGTGGAATTGTAAAGAACACACAATGGACGGTAATGATGCTCCCTTTACAATTGTGCCTGCAAGCCTGAGGAAACTCCCAGTCAACACGGAGAATACTGAATATGTGTGCAGAAAATGCTTAACTACATAGAGGATTGTAAATATATCATTTTCTAAACATAACTACAGTATTTACGAATTTTATTTTCTCGCTCTTTCTAATATAATCCAAGAATCAAATACGATATCACGTTTCAGCCTAAATTTCAAGCTGCTGAACTTAGTCTAATCATTAATAAATCATCAATTCCCATTTCTTATCTTGATAAAATACTGACGTGGTTTCATGGCCTGTGATTTAATTTATACGAATGTAATTATTATATAAGCGTCTCATTCTGAACTAGACAAAGCTAAATAAACCAAGCTTAACTGTAAAGCTAACCTAAAGTGACCATTTCCTTCTATATTGAATTACCTTGTATATATTTGTTTTAATATTTCATGAAACTTACACATTTATACATCAACCCTAACACATGAAATGATATCAGATAATAGTAATTTCAGCCCTCAACCGGCGTGAGATACATGGCATGATCGAAGTACTTGACCCATGCTGCCAACAGTTAACTATGGATAACCTAGCCTCTACCAATCTGATACCCAAAATTCTATACTTTAGTACACAAAAATGACGACGATTCTATCAGTATATTGTTACGTTCCGAAGCCTACCTCAGAGTCGTCAGTGTTGATCAATATTCTATCCCACAAGTATAATATCCTGAATGTACACCCTGCCTGATAATGCCCTCATATCATCTGCAGTACTAATCTTGACTTAAAACTACTCTAATGATCTTCTTCATAAAGAATTTTAAATCACGCTGTGTTAGCCTTGGTTTTATCAACTGATGGTCGGGTTTGCTTAGATTAACTCAGGTAAGGTAAATTTTTATGGTACATATGATACATTGGTAAAATGAAGTTAAATTATTTTCAACCTTTATCATATCACGGTTTTTAAGAAGTTGGATATGAAATCTGTATTATTTCTTTTAATATCATAACATTATCACATATATATATATATATATATATATATATATATATATATATATATATATATATATATATATATATATACTGTATATATATATATATATATATATATATATATATATATATATATATATATATATATATATATATATATATTACGAAATATGTGGCCTACTTATGGAATAAACAACAACATACAACATCAGCTTCACAAACCATTAAGTGTACCTGGACAAACACGCCGTCACCATCGGAACATTACCATATGGTAGTAGGGTGTGTCATACGGAGGCGAATTTTTTTTTTTAAGTTTGAAAAATCGGCCCATGGTATTAATGATGTAGTTCTATGTGCAGAATCATGTGATATCTTCAGATTTGAAAAGTTTTCATTTTTTGCTCGGTAAATTTTAACTTGAAATCTTATGAAAATTCAGGATTCCCACCCTTTTACCAACACCACTAAATAGCTTATTTAAAGTAAAGTAAATGTATCAGGTTAATTTATTAGGATGAAAATGATCCAGAATAGTGAAACGAATGACCTTGACACATTTATTAAATTTAATATTCCTTTAGAAAACAAAATCATCAAATACAAAAACCGGTTTTACTACGACGACCCGGTGTTGCTGCACACCATAGAGAACATGTCTTTCTTGCTTCTGTTTCTACTCATCACCTCCCTGCTGACCACCTGAGCTCGGATGTAGCCTTCCCTCCTCTCCTGGCTGTACACGTGACTGCTGGCCTCGCTCACTTGCTGTACACCACGCTCTATACTCTGGGTGTGCGAGGGCCAGGCAGGGACATGCATGGGGTTGTCCAGGAAAGCTCTGACTTGAACATTGGTGAGGCTGCAGGTAAGAGGGGGCTCACTGCCAGCCTGGATGTTATCCAGATCTATGAGATCAGTGAGGGTCTTGGCACTAGATTGACTTCAGGGAGTCTTCCTGACCCTGAAGGAATCGTCACCAACTGATTCGTCATGCCCAGATCCTCTCATAAGTCTCATATCCAAGATCTTTTTGACTGCCACTCTTCTCTCCTCCTCATCCTTACTGCAGAGCATTGTCTGCAGAACTGCCTCGGGATGAGCATACCAGGAAGATCTCCTCACAGTCTGCTCCACAATCTGAACAACCTTCCTTGGCTGACTCCTCAGGAGCTCAAGCTGGAAGAGAACATGCCTCGGACCTTCGGAGAACGATGACTTGACCTTGGTGTTGAACCAATTTGGCAAGTAGACACTCACGATGAATTGGACAATAAGTCTCAGGTTGTGAAGCTGGTTCCCGTTCAGTTTATGATGAGCGACCCAAATTCTGCAGAACCTGAGAGCCGTTGTGAGCCACCTAGAATGTGAGACTGGACCTATCTGCAGGTAAGCAAGTCTATCAGGCATAACCCCAGTTTTGCTGGCACTGCAAATCATGTAACCATAGTACTGGTCAGTACTCAGGTCGTCAATGAGAGTATGTGCAAGCTCAACGAGTGGAGGGCCAACTGTGATTTTTTCAAAGCTCGGATTTATTTCTAACTCAGTGGCAGAGTCCAGCATCTTGCCAAGAGGACCAGATCATCTGTTGTTTGAAAGAGTCTTGCCATCCAGCTGCTGGATCAGATGTCTGAGTGGCAACTCGTTGGTGTGGAGGTCACAAACAATCCAGACCAGCTTCCTCCCAATCTTCCGCTCTATCCACTGTATGACCCCCCCTTGCCACCCTGTGTTCGTGTTGGTGCTGTCCCCTCCAATGGCCTGCAGGGTCTGGTCTACGTTCCTCTCTCTGAGCCAGTTCACAATGTTATCTGCCACTATCTCAGCTGGTTTCCTGATGTCATCTTTCTCTGGAGTGAAATGCCACAAATACTTCCCTCCTGGTTCACTGCAGCAGGAGTAGTGTTCCTCCTTCACCATGGCAGGGAACAACTTGTCAGAATCTCCAGCTTTCATAAACACTTTAGTGTCATCCCTTCTCCCATCAAAGAACAAACAATTGATTCCATTTTCTCTTATCCCCTTATCAAACTCCTCTTCTAGGTTACTGACAAGTTTCTCCTGAGCTCTCCTTACTTTGTTATGATCTATCACCAGGTGAACATCATCAGGTGTTATCAAACCACCGTCAATCCAGGCAGCTGTTGCTATCTCTGCAGTTTCTCTGAGACCAGTGTGGTGTCGCATGCTGGCCAGAGCTATGCTCGGGATATCTTTCCTATTTCGAATCTTATGCCTGGAAGGTTTGGGATCATTATTTTCTGGGTGAGGGACAAAGTCACCATTCTCCTGGTCAGCACTCGGATCAGCCATGGGGAAGTCATTAAACTCTGAATCAGCTTGACTCCAATCATCGGCCTGTTTTACCTCACCCTGGGCCTTCTCAAGTCTCTTTTCCTCGGCAACTCTTCTCCTCTTCTGTCTCTCTGTGGCAGCCTCCTGTCTCTTGGACTCCGGAATATCTTGGCTAGAAATCATGAGCCCCTATACTGCCAGTCTTCTCTCTCTGTGCTTTGACAAATGCCAGTTCGATCACAGGAATCTTCAGTTCACGCTTGCAAATACAGGAGATGTGGGCCTCGGATTTACAGTCACGATCGCATCCAAACTCAGGACAGAGAACAATTGGGCACTTGCAAGTAATTATGTCAAATAACTGGTCCAGTTGCTTGGCAAAGCTGTCCTTAACTGCAAGTTTTCCTCTCCCAAGAGAGATATCTCTTGCCTTTTCCCAACTGGCTAGCAGTCTCTCACTAATCTTCTTCTGACTTGTTATGACTGGAGGCTTGAACTGAGCGTTAGCCAGAGTGTACTGTGCCAAGACAGCTTTGGTCATATCACTGGCAATGTCTTTGTTTGTGTAAGTTCTTTGGTTCTTTTCACTGATTTGCCTGATTAAAACACCGTATCTCAAAGCGTCTCTCAATGTAGGCAACTCCGACTTCAGGAGCTCTCTCCCAGACCCAAGATAGTGACTGAGATGGCTGGATTTTTGGTTCCTCGTCCTGACACAAGCAGCCATCGCAAATATTCTCAACTTATAAATGCATCAGAATCTGAAACAGAAAAAAATATTGTTAGTTGGGTTGTTAAAGAATGAAGTCAGAAAGCAATGTTCACTATTTAATTGTAATGCACTAATGCAGCTGTACGTTAGATTTTCGATAAATTTCACGCTAAAATTTACCTAGCAAAAGGTTGCAAAATATTGAAACTGAAATTATTTTCTGTTTATATACACTAAAATCTACCAAAAAAGTGATGGGCCATTAGTTTTAGCTGATCTTCCCTCCTATGACACACCCTAATATGGTAGACCCCCGTTTTCTCTCTCTCACGGGAATATTCGTAGCCTATCGTTGTCCTATGTCTAACCCCTAAGATAAAACCTGGGAGATAACATTCAGCGTCTACTGTATGTGGTGCATCAAACAACTAAATTCCCGTCCGACGAATTACCCAAATGTAGCCGCAAAGAAGTCAAATAATGGTCCTACATGAATAAGTCGGTTGATTTACTCATGTAGGACCATTATTTGACTTCATTGCGGCTACATTTGGGTAATTAGTCGGACCCACTAAAGTCTGCTTGTTTAAAGTACTCCGCGACAGATCTGCGTCAGTGAATACGACCCTGACCAAGCTGACACGTAAGTTTTATACAGTATGATAAAACATATTCATGTATATTGCATTATATACATGTGCTCAAGGCAAAATATTACTATATTCTTTTAAAGTCTAGACAGTATTAAAAAACTACAGGTTACAATTTCATCATTAAATCTTAAGTATACGATCCAGTCATGATATTGTTTGGTGGGATACACGGCCGAGGTCTGACTGACTATGTTCACTACAATATAACTAGACATCTTCAGTAACTTGACACTGAAATAGAGGGATATAATCATGACGGAATGTGTAAATATTTGATTAGATCTCGTATCGCCAGTCATGACTCAGGGACGGAGGTGTTACTGGGAAGGGGAGTGGGTAACCTTCTAAGACTCCCGGTATTTTATTACTAATATATGCGAGACAAATTTAAACTAACCTAACCTTGCCTAAATTCACCATATCCAACATAATTGAAACCTTTCTTTACCTGGCCAAACCCAAGCCTAACTCAACCTTAATAATCTAATCTAATGCCACGTAACCTCAATCCCTTGAATAATGAATATCTAGTTCCAGATACTATACAGCCATGATTATTGATTAGGCACCCAATTTATTCCAAGTGATGATTAAACACCCTAACGCTACCGGGGGGGGGGGGGTGTTAGTTAGGTTAGGTAAACAATCTGGGGGCCTAATCTTCAGGTGAGGTCATATATATATATATATATATATATATATATATATATATATATATATATATATATATCTGTGTGTGTGTGTGTGTCGCAACAAGCCAACACTGGACATGCCAACAGTCAAGGCCTTGTAATAACACACACACACACAGGTACTGAATGGTAATTAACACCTGGCCATTGTCACTTGTTATGTCTTGCTCCTTTAGTACACACACGTGAGGTGACTTAAGAGTTTCAACTTTTAACTCGTGGAAAACAAGTTAAACGCAATATTGTACTTACATTTCCTTGTCGAGTTTCTATATTTTGTTCGTAGCTTGTAGAATAGGAGCATTTTTTTTCAAGATTCGAGTTACCGGAGTTATGTGTACTGTACTAATAGACTTCTAGATCACATGAAGATTAAACCCCCAACGTATATCACCTGCTGATTAAATACCCTGACGCTGCTTAAGGGAGGGTAGGTAGGTTAGATTAGGTTAGCTTTGCGTTGGGGTATTTAATCAAGTGTAATAAAGGGTGCTAATTTTCATGTGATACGTTAATAATATTTACGATAGGACAGAATTATTAAAAGCTACAACTCTTTAACAACAACACAAATCTCCACCCTAGCTTATTTCACCTAAATATCAACCTAACCTACCTTTCAAAATTCCCCAATTAAATCAATTTCCATAACAAGATAATTAATATATGGCAAAGTTTAAATCCAGCGTGAGTTTCAGTGGGTGAGATGTTTAAACTAGCAGTTAAAGGGCACTCTGATTGTTGCCTCGTTTAGGTGTTTTTTCCAAGGTTTCAGTGACTCAAATATAAACACATTTCAATATCATGACATTTTCTCCAATATCCAACCTCAATTTTGTTTATATATATATCATGGTAGAAATTACTTACTACAGCTTTTAAATCGTCGAATTATGAAGAACAAAAGTAGCTCCAATTTTCACAGCAACAAGTGTCATCACGTTTTCACAAATTAAGTCCTTTTTTCTCTCATTTTCTTTAGAGAGAATACTTATAGTGTCATTTAGAGTGTTGTTTTATCACAAAGATTTACCCTGGTTTTCACAGACACTAATGTAAATAAGTTTTCACACACAAACCGCGCAATGGAACGGAACGCACACCTTCCCCTCACCAGCTCACAAGTGACACTGACTGCTGACGCCTCTCTGCTCAGTCCAATACAGAGCCAGTTACCAAATACTTTTATTTTCTTTCAGCTTCTTTCACCCGTCTCTCATACACAGACATATATACACGTAAACTTTCACATACAAACCTACAGAAGCTACAAAGAAACACACAGAGAAATATAATAAAAAAATATATACAAAAACACGCAAACATTAATCCAAACGGCACAGATGGACCCACACATGCTACGCACATACAGTATATAAAAAATAACCATACGCCCACATACACATAGAGATTCACATATACACATACAGACAAACAAGGTCAAATACTACGATTGAGGAATAAATAGTGTCACAATAAATAAAGGGTATTTAACCAGAGGAGGTTTCGTGAACGGTTCTAATCTAACCTAATCAAACCCTGGGAGTTAAAGCCCCGGAAACTAAAATCATTGACTTTTATCTTCGCTTTTTTTTTTAAGTATTACAATCAGTTGAAAATCTCACTAACATTATTTATAACAATGATTCTTCAGGTTATGGCGTCAAAAACTTGAATTCTTGTAGTTACTCTGGCTAATTGTTTCAGAAATCATATTGTTTCATTATTTTTTTTCTAGAAACCATATTGTTAGTTCCTGGTCACCAAGTGCAGGTTAGGGTAGCCAATATTAAGGGTCTATCCAGTTAAGTTAGGTTATATCCAGTTAGATTAGGTTCTATCCAGTTAGGTTAGGTTCTGTCCAGTTAGGTTACGTTAGGTTAGGCTAGGTGAGTCTAGGTTCTATCCACAGTTAAGTTAAGTTTAGTTTAGGTTAGGTTACGTTACGTTACGTTCTATCCAGTTAGGTTAAGTTCTATCCACACAGGTTAGCTTGTGATCTATCCACAAAGATTTTGAGCTACAACTTCAACCTCTCCTCTCTAGCCGCTGGGGTCACTTTTTCCCACAGGACCTCCTCCTCTCACTATTCTGCCAACGGCCTCTAAGTCAGGTATGCGAAATAAGTGAGCAGTTTGGGTGAGGGTATGGTTCGCTCTCAGCTTCTGCTCCGACATGCTCCGCGAAATAGCCTAGTCTGTCCTGAGAGATAGAAAATGAAGGTTATATGAAATTTAGCACACCAAGCTAATTTCACCAGATGATTAAACTTCCTAACCTAACTTAATCTTACATAATCTAACAACCTAGCCTAATCTCCCCCAGGTAAGCGTTAGGGTATTTAATCATCAGGTGAAATAAACTAGGGTTACTAATCTTCTTATGACGCGAAAATAGAACATAAATGATCCACTTAACCTCGTACGGGAGAGAACTATATTGTTATTCCCTACGAGACAGAAAACGCATAGCCTAACACAATCTGATGCCTGATACTTCCATCTTGTTTTCTTTTTTTATGGGGATTAGCCCACCCGGACACAGGTCACTGACCCACATCCGGGCCTGGGGGGCGAAGATGTAACAACAACAACAACAACAACAACAACAATAACAATAATAATAATAATAATAATAATAATAATAATAATAATAATACTCATAATAATTCATAATAAATAAAATTTATAAAACAAACAAAAATTAAATAATAAAATAATGATGATAATAATACAGTAACTGTAATAATAATAATAATAATATTAATAATAAAGAACTATAAATACAAAAATGAAAAAAAAGATCAAAAGTGAGAAACGATATACTGTATGTAAGTTGTGTTGTTAATGGTAAGAGAAACAATTGAGACCCTGCAATTGTGTGCAAATGAGGCAGAGTCAGATCAGCAACCTGGGACTTGGTCACAATTTTCGTGATGCCATATGGCAGCAGGGTCTACCATTAGACAACACTTTATGCTTCCAATATCTTCCCAGGCGGTAGTACCTCCCTGTTTGGTAGCTGCCTACCACCTACTACCTACAAGATGTTTAAATAAGAGTAAGACCATAAATAAAACTACATTCGGGTCTGCATCGCTCACTGTATAGAATAGCTAAGTTACCTGTTAAACCAAACCTGTAAATTGGAACTGAATTGCCCTCAACAATTTTGTTTTAAGACAATGATCGGATAAAATACAAGTATGGTAAAGAGTAGAAAAGAGAAAACGGACATAGATGAGGAATGACTTAAATATTGTACCACACTTTCCGGCACTCGTACAAGGAGAGGATCAGTCATTACCACCACCACCTCCACCATACTTAAGGATTTAGTTACAGATTAAAACTTAGCAACTTCACGGGATATGAGACTGAGCTTTGGCAGATTATATCAATTACATTCAATGTTTAATTTATATTATAGAGATAAATTAGTCAGATATACAAATTGAAAGAAGATATAAGCAATTGAAATGTCTTGTTAGATTTCCCATGTCTTGTAGCGTCCAGAAGAAAGGTCAATAAACCATAAGGAATGTATAAGATCATCTGTAAGGTCGTGTATAATGTGTGGATCACCTGAAGCTTCTCCCACCCCAGCTTATTTCACTGAAAGATTAACCTAACCTTACACCTAGCCTCATCCTTTCCCCAGATAGTGTTAGGGTGGTTAATCTTAAGGTGAAATGAGCTTGGATGAGGATTCTTCAGGTGATCTCATTTTTATATACATTTAAATACAATACTTAAATTATATCATGTACTGTATCCCAAAACCTAACCTAACCTATAACCTAGCCTAATATTATTTGGCATGGTGTAATTCCCTTTGAAAGATGTGTGAGTTACTGATATTAATTAATCTATTTATTTATCAAGATATACAGTCAGTCATTTTCATCATTATTTATTATTGATTTTCATATTAATATTACAAACATTAAATTGTCACATATGAAGAGGCAGTATTATTTGTTGATAAGATAAACATAGATGTGCATTACAGTCACTTAACTTCTCAAATTACCAGTTAATGAGCCATACAGTAGTTCGCCTGATAGCTAGCTAACTCCACTGACTAGTAAAACACACATTCATTAAACATTCTCAATAAACACAAAAACATAGATACTATAAACTATTCTACACACTAATTCAATAAACTTTATCATACTTAACATTGATACATTATGATACTACATTAATGCAGCTGAATCTACATCAGTATACACATAATACACTCATTTTAGTATACATTATGACAGTATAGTTTACAGTAACATCAGAGTATACAGACAAATTCACATCCCCTCACTACATGTGGTACCACTTGTAAGGTTCAGATTTGGTTATGTATGGTTGGGTGGCTGTGTATGGTTGGGTGGCTGTGTATGGTTGAATGGGTTGTCTGTACCATCATTCAGGCTCCTGTGTGGTGATGGTTTCAGAGCTGAGTGAGGTGATTGAGACACTACCCACCTGAAGCAGTATTACCAGATATGTAACCAACGTCCCCCCGATCTGAAAGGAATACAGCATACTTTTTTAGTTTCAGTACTTCAGAACCTATACACCAAGATACAGGATCACTCGGAAATACATATAAGAATACAGGTACAGATAGGTATGGATACAATTATGGGTTAGGTTCGAATAGCATAGGTTTGGTTAGATTAGGTTAGGCTAGATTCTATCCACAAAGATTCTGATCACAATAGGTATGGTCGATGGGTGTTGTAAGTTACTAAAACAATATTGTTGTTATACAGTACCGTTAATGTTGTTGTGTATTGTTAGACGCGTTGGTCCTGACTCGAATTTAAGTTTGATGCACCGATGATGATGATGATGATGATGATGAATAATAATAATAATAATAATAATAATAATAATAATAATAATAATAACATTAATGATAATAATAATAATAATAATAATAACATTAATGATAACATGATATAACAATGGTAATAACAATAAAAGCATAATAATACTAATAATAACATCAACATTCTGAACAGTACACTCATTATTATGGTACAGAGACATATGTTTGTCCATGTCAAGTAATAACAACATAACCTAACTATGACACATTACTCCTGGAGAAATAGAATTTGCCCCTCACGGAGGCTAGTTTATTGGGCACCCCCTTACATGACTCATGCATTAAGGGCGTAAAAGCCTGAAAGGTCATGGGTTTGGTCAGCAAGTTGCATAAAGTGACAGAATGATGAGTGTGTAGGGGGGAAATTCCCGGTACAATTTATCTGTTTATGCCAGGTGGCAGGTCCCTAATAATGTCGAGTGCCAGGCCTGTCACGAGAAGTAACCTAGTGATTTTGGGGTCACCATGTTAAAGGTCAAACTCATTTTGGGAATCACCCTGAAGATTAGCCCCCGTCCCCAGCTTATTTCATCTGATAATTACACACCCTAATACTGTACTACTTAAGGGTTAGGTTAGGTTTGGTTAGGGTGTATAATCAGATGAAATAAACTGGGTTGTCTAAGCTTCACGTGATCCCATTTTAGTATACCTGGGTAGGTGTTCTTATACTGGCAACCTCCACAGCTTAGCTTATTGATCGGCCGCCGCAACAACAACAAACACCATGCACAAACAACCCGACTGTTGACAGGTAGCCTCCATCATGACGTCACAATAGCCTCCAATATGACGTCACAATAGCCTCCAATATGACGTCACAATAGCCTCCAATATGACGTCACAATAGCCTCCAATATGACGTCACAATAGCCTCCAATATGACGTCACAATAGCCTCCAATATGACGTCATAATAGCCTCAACCAGATCACCTGAAGATTGACCACCCTAATCGTAACCTAACCTACCCTTTACTGAAGTGAATTTTCAGGTAAGTTGCACACGCCCAAAGGAAGCACAAACAAGACATCTCTTTAAAACACGGAAATATAACTGACCTGTACCAGTGTGTGGTTATCCATGGAATAAAAGCCTCCGATGTCCATGTTACTTACGCCCTTCAGTGTCTCTATGACAACACCCACCTGAGGGGGGAGATGATTTTCAGATACTCGTTGTCTCTGATTGGCTGACAAAGACAAGAGGGGGGACCTCATGTTTAGGCTAAGGAAGGAAAGTGGGAGAGGCTTCATCGATTCGATGATCATTATTATTTATCGTTATTTCTATTATTAGTCTTAAAATATTATTTTTGTTAATTTCATTCAAATAACTACAGTGCAATATTGGAATTATCATTATTATATTAACATATACTACAACAACAACAATTACTAATATCATCATTATCTTAGTAATTAACACCATCAGTATCACGAAAATGTTTCCCGGTGACAGAATAGCTTACCTGGTAGACGGTGGCGTGGTTCAAGGCGCCCCCGAGCTGTAGCTGGAGGTGACGTAGTCTGCCCTCCACCCAACAAGCCTGGTGATGAAGACGGTAAGTTGGTATTTTTTGTCACCTAATGTCTAGTACTAAAGGAATGTATTTAATTAAGGTAGAGTCACAGTGTAATTTTGTCCCTTTATAGATACTAAGTGAATGTAACTTGTTAGTGCCAATATAGTTTATTTTCTAATTGGTGCTAAATGAACGGATAAGGTAGTCTTAGTGTCGCTTTCTACCATATAAACATACAAAGAAAAAAATCTCATTACACTATCATATTTTTTGTTTTGAGACCCGCGGCGAAGAATATTGATAAGGCTCCCAGTTCAAAGACGAGTCTTCGCTGTCACTTTACCCAAATCCTTTCGTCCTAGGTTTCGGAACATAACGCTAAGAGGGTTTAATAACTGTTTTCTTTGACTGTCCTCAGGTATGGTAGTCTCACCTTACATGTATTAATTACTCTATGTGTCGTAATCCTTGCCTGTGTTATAACTTCCCCTCCCATTAGAGAAAGTGTGGATTCATCCCACTGTAAACTAAGTCTTCGGCACACAAGGAGGCAACGTGGCTGGCAATGCACCCGACCACCTTTACTTTCCCAGCTGTAAAGTTAGGTACCTACTTGCAGCTGGGTGGACTGGAAATGCTCCGGGATCGATGAGACAAGAGGTGAGAACTGTATAAACTCGGTCACCTCACCCTTAATTGCCATACCTGTCTTGAATATCTTACCTGTGACTTGAGGACGTGAGAAGAGCTGCAGATGACGTAGACGGAGAGGAAGCCGTAAATGCAGCTGGAGGAGTGCAAGACGAACCCGTTGCCCATCAAGGTCTCGTAGAGGGTGGTGATGGTTACTAGCACTTGGCCGAGGAGGAGCACGCTGAAGGGCCACGCCACGATGGACATCAACTCGTTCTTGATATCCTCCACCTTATTAAAGACAACAAGGGTTAACACTAAGAGATCAAGGAATTTGTCCAAGCTCCATCCTAATACTGTATTTGTAAACGACCACCTCACTTTCCTCTACCAGAGCACAGTACCCTGCAGGGGTCTCCCAGCCAGGTACGATCCCGGCTCCATTCCAAAGCTCCAATTCTCAAAGATGTTTTAGTAAATTTTCCCCCGTAGCTATGAGAGACACAATCACATCCATCACGGCCAACACTCACCATACAAGACACGGCCGCTAAGTGTTGAAGGTGACGGTGAAGAGAGTCCTTTACCGCTAGAGGTCCTATCATCTCCCTCCTGTAGGCAGAGTGGGGAGTTGTGTCTCTCCTGCCTGACATGTCTTCCTCCTCAAACGTACTGCTAGGGAAGACGCCTTTAGTAACTATCATCGGGGAGACCTGATTTCTGGATGCTGGCCATAGTAACTCTTGCCCTCCCAAAGTGACATACGGCAGAATGGGGGCGACAGCACGACCTACGTCAAAGGCCAGGAGCTTCATGATAGACTTATATAAGCCCAGTACAGTCACTAAGATTATCCCCTCCAGCAGGTTGGTGACGAGCATGATGTAAAACCCAAACGGAATGATGACATCCACTATTGAAGCAAATGTCATGACCAGCCAGACTGTGATAAACGCCACCATGATGGGCTCCAGCATAATGCAGGATGGTCGCTTCATCCTTTTAACCTGTGAACATTCAGAGGCGTTATCCATGACAAACAATGAAACATCCAGGGTGTCTAATTTGGTGTAGATTCTACCCAGCTGACCGCTCTTCCATGCCACTATCACCGCCATTATGGCCGCGGAACTGGCTGAGGCGAATCCGAACAGCGTCGCTATGCTCTCTCTCACATTTTTCCTGGCCAAGCCTGTGTCGCCTACAAACAAGCCCACATTATATATGAATCCGGTGTTGTAAGACACGCGCATCACCACCGTCCACAACACCAGCGACGTGGAGCGGCGGCACACGGCAGGACGCACCGAGTCGTCCAAGCTGTATAAGTGGAGGCCCAGTAGCTTCATGAAGAGGAGAAAGGGTCTCAGATAGCCCAGGTGACTCCCACTCACACCCAGCGCTGCTCTCGGCCACACCTTCATCACTGGTTAACTCCTGGCAAGAGACAGCGATCATTATAACAACAAGAACAGCAACAATACTACTACTAATACTGCTACTAATTATAATACTGCAAATAAGAGCAACAATAACAGCGAAATATTACTAGTATAGGCAAATACATTTAATTATAACAATATTAAATTAACAAACCCATTGTCTATCATAAATTGTTATCAGCATGAAACTTGTGCTCTTATCCTTGGCTTTAATTACCTAATATCATGGACGACATTATCATTCAGTATATGTTTGTGTGTGTACGTGTGTGTGTGTGTTGCAAGTACTGTACGTTATCGAGCAGTGGAGAAGCTCAAGACACTACCATCAATTATTAAAATGGTACAACTGATAATCGACCGCTGCCATGTTAATTTTTAGCACAACACACACACGGAATAATACACTGCTCACTAAGATGGTCAGGAAGCGTCTCAACATTTTCCTTCATGCCGGAATCAGACTTTCTTTTAATGATATCACACACTATGGTTATAGATGAGGTAAATTACATATCACAAGAAAAACTGAACACTATAATGGTAGGGCTAAATATAAGTTGTGGACTATTACTGTTAAAAATCATAGTATCTGCCATTTTTTCACAGCTTACGATGATTATTTTAAAAAATATGGGGATAATTTGTATCATCCGGGAGAATTTTTTTAGGGTAGCCCCTAAAAGCATTCTATTTAGGAGAGCCCCCTAAAAGCATTCTACTGTCAGTTAATGTAACAATTCACGAACTTAATAAGGCGATTATAAAATAATAAATACCCCAAAATAGATGAAACAAATAAGATAATGTGAATTTAGTAGCGTCAGCAAGACCTCACCTCACTCTCGCACAGTCGGCACAGAAGAGGTCGATTGGTGGACTGCCTAATGGACGGGCTCTGAAGTTGTCATACCCCCTGGCAAAGATCAATCAATTGTGGCATGTTTGTTAGCAGGAATGCAACGCCTTTGTGCTTCAAATTGCTTGATCAATTATGACTGAATAGACAAGATGGATGTAAGGAGGTACCAATGCTGCGCATAAAATTTTACGTAGTGAAAACTTTCGATTATTATAGGACTATCGTTGGGGGGCTATGCGTCAACACTGGTGTTCAAACCCACCCTTTCTGTATGTAATGAAGAATTCGACAACAATATACATAAATAAAAGGATGAAGCTGAACTCAACATTCACCATACTGTATTCTTTGGTGGGGAACTACCCAATATATTGTTGATGATGTGAAAGTGCTCCAATACACTGATTGACCACGAATATTGTACGCGCCTTTGTACAGTATACTCATGTGCAGTAATACATTATAATATAAACATCAAGCTTTATCATCTTGATAATATATTGACAAGTCAACAAGCTTGTCATTGTTCACTATCAATTTTAGCGTCGGAATAACTGGCGATTATGGCAATTTTTTAATAAAGCTGAACTTTTGCAGTGTGGCACTGTGGGGTATGGGTTGTTTGGTTCAGACTCAGGATGGGATGGAGAAAGAAAACTCACAATGTGCTCTCTGTATACATGTTGTATTGGATGTACAATGCAGCTTGGCTCTGGGAAGGCAGCATGGTTACAAGCGTGATGTAGAGAGAGCTGGTTGGTGAGGATGCTCCGAGGAGGACGGCTTGTGGGTCGCCATGCTCGCCGGCGGGAGCGAGGACCGCCAGGCAGGCGGAGGAGGAGGAGGTGTTGTTGGCTGGTTGGTGTTGGTAGAAAGAACGAGAGCTGGTTGGTGAGGATGCTCAGAGGAGGACAGCTTGTGGGTCGCCATGCTCGCCGGCGGGAGCGAGGACCGTCAGGCAGGCGGAGGAGGAGGAGATGTTGCTGGCTGGTTGGTGTTGGTAGAAAGAGACAGGTCACCACGAGGTCAGGTCTTAAATAGCGGGGGGTAGGCGTAGCTTAGTAGTTGACCCCCGCTCCGCGATGTATGGCGGCGCTGGTTGACCTAGACCACGAGGCATACACTGGGGAATTCGTGGGGTTGGCTACGCAGCGACAAACAGCGTTTGTAGGGGAGAAATCCACTACAATACTCCCCCTTCCCTCCAGGCAGTGTAGGAGACTTGTTGTCTGCAGGGTTGCAAAGCACATGTGAGGCAGAACGGGCGGTGAGTGCCTCATGTGAGACAACGGCGATGGCGTGGATGAGCCGGTCGCTGGATACAACTGTCTAGACACACAAGATCTGTGGGAGTAGAGAGGGAGAAAAAGGGTGTGTGGAGGCGATGAATGTTGTGCTTCCCTCACGGCAGGTACAGAGTCGTCAGATGTGCCTGCTGGGGTGTGTGGGCCTGGGTCAGGAGCAGGGGCTGCGTCAGCAGAAGCGGATGAGGGCTCGTGACAGCAGCTGGGTCCACGACAGCAGCAGGGTGCAGGACAGTAGCAGGGAGTACCTGAGGGAGAAAAGAGGGGTGTGTTGGTCCGCACTCCGGCGCATGGGCCGCGTCGGGAGCAGGGGCTGCATTAGGAGTGGCAGGGGGTACTGCTGGGCCGGGGGCGGCGTCTGAGGCAGAACGGGTGTGCTGGGGTTGGTAGGACGTGGTGCTTGGGGCAGGAAGAGGAGCTGGTGTCTGCTTAGAGAAGCAGTGCCGCTCTAGGGTGTCTAACCTGTGGTGTAGAGACAGTAGCTGTAGAGCCGATGAGAGCTGCCTCTGGGTGGATAAGCCAGTCTTCCATGTTGCTTGAAGACTGGGAGAGTGATCGGTTTCTCCTCCATCCTGTGTGAGTGGTCACTCCGGGGTCACCATTTGTGGGGTATGGGTTGTTTGGTTCAGACTCAGGATGGGATGGAGAAAGGAAACTCACAATGTGCTCTCTGTATACATGTTGTATTGGATGTACAATGCAGCTTGGTGCTGGGAAGGCAGCATGGTTACAAGCGTGACGTAGAGAGAGCTGGTTGGTGAGGATGCTCCGAGGAGGACGGCTTTGTGGGTCGCCATGCTCGCCGGCGGGAGCGAGGACCGCCAGGCAGGCGGAGGAGGAGGAGGTGTTGTTGGCTGATTGGTGTAGGTAGAAAGAGCGAGAGCTGGTTGGTGAGGATGCTCAGAGGAGGACAGCTTGTGGGTCGTCATGCTCGCCGGCGGGAGCGAGGACCGCCAGGCAGGCGGAGGAGATGTTGCTGGCTGGTTGGTGTAGGTAGAAAGAGACAGGTCACCACGATGTCAGGTCTTAAATAGCGGAGGGTAGGCGTGGCTTAGTAGTTGACCCCTGCTCCGTGATGTATGGCGGCGCTGGTTGACCTAGACCACGAGGCACACACTGTGGAATTCGTGGGGTCGGCTATGCAGCGACAAACAGCGTTTGTAGGGGAGAAATCCACTACAACACCGTGTCTGATTAGCAGGCACGGGCCAGTGTTACTGCATACCTGTATATCTTCAAGTCTGACAGAACTCTGGGCCGGTCCTCTGAAAATGTCACTTACGGTAGTTCAACCCACTGTGGTGTGTTTGTTAATTTTTGTTATGCAAATCCAGTGGCCGCTGCATGAATGATGGACACCATCATTCATGCAGCAGCCACTGGACATAAATATAGTGTTAGGATAGGCCAGGAATCCAATGCTCTGTTTGTTCATTTTTTTTTTTTTTTTTTACGGGGATTAGCCCACCTGGACACAGGTCACTGACCCACATCGGGGCCTGGGGGGCGAAAATGTAATAATAATAATAATAATAATAATAATAATAATAATAATAATAATAATAATAATAATAATAATAAATAATAGTGATAATAATTCATAATAAATAAAATTTATGATAAAACAAACAAAATAAAATTATAAAATAATGATGATAATAATACAGTAACTGTAATAATAATAATATTAATAATAAAGAACTATATATACAAAAATGAAAAAAAAAGATCAGGGTTTGGTTTCTCGGGATCATGAACTGCTTGGCCTTCACAAGAGACGTGACGAAAATAATGAAAATACAAATACACAACCGATAAAAGAGTACTGGACTGGCATCATCATAAGAGAATATGAATTTAAAACAATTTGTCTGAAAAAATTAATAACATGTAGTAATAACCTGTTAAGTGTAATTTCTGCTCATGTAGAGTATAAAAGCCCCAAACACTCACCCACTTACACAGCCACACCTCACCAACGTACTGAAGTCCCGAGTTGGTGTTCTATTTTGACGGAATTACGGCGACCTTATACTGTATAAAGTGTTGCATCATAATCATATATGTATATACTTATTGAATATAAGTATTTTATCTTGTTTTTCGTGTTTAAATTTCAGTAACATTTTAAAATAATACTTTAACGAATTTACTTGAACTTGAGGACACGTTCATTGAGATTTGCCAGAAGCAGCCTTGCACAACTTTGACATTTAATTTCTTTACAACACCTGATTAATAACTAAGGTAGAAACAGTGTGTGTACAGTATAGTTTTGTTGAATATACCGTACAGCACTGTATAATAAAATCGAATAAAGCACTTATATAAAATTATGAGCCTTTGGGTATAAATAAATAATACAAGTGTCATTATTATTAATCCACATACAATACTGTACTGCATTTCACTTCTTATTAGTCAAGGGACTTAAAAATATGCACCCAGGTGATACAAGTCCCTTTGTTCACCACTTTCTTGGTTACACATTGAGAAAAATATGGGCTTGATGAGCCACTTCTGTTTTTAAATTTCTGGGAGTGCCCTTGTACAGTATATAGGCCAACTAAGTATATAAAAATTCAAGGGGAGGAGTGAAGAATTGCATAATTTGTATTTACCAGTGGTAGGAGGTTATATGATACTGTTCTGTATAGGCAAAACACTGGCAGGGAGCTATTGGAGTGCTAATCCAGGTTGTAATTGACTGTTGATAGGCTGGTGTTCTACGTGATTTTACGTTAGCCGAATGAAAACAAAATTATTTCATTATACATAGTTCTACAATACACCAAGTATCCTTATAAAGCAAAGGAGAAGAGAAGCAGAGAGATCTGGCAACAGGTAATCACAGCTAACCCACACACACAGAAAAATGGCCTTAAAATGATGATGACGATGATAAATGTATTTAGTATCTTCTGGGGACTTGTGTACCAATTTTACACTAGTTGGTCATGAAGTACAGTATGACTCATATAGACACTGACCACCTCACCCATTTCACTTTTCTCAGGACAATAGTACACTACAACATTATGAGCACCACTTTATTGTAAGTATCACTGTCGTAACAAACTGTACACCGCTTTGAACACACTACAACACTTTACACTTATAATTATCACACAATCATCCAAAACACACTTATGCATATTTGTTCAAAATTCCCTCTTATAAATAAGTGAGGTACAGCTGCCAGTCAATTCTGAAATTGGACTTTTTATAATTCTGTATAATCAATACTATAACAGTACACTGAAACAAAACTTTCTAATATTTCTTAATTTCATTTGACTGCTAAAATTTACAGAAAATATACTCATTCATCTGCATGATCTGATTTTAACACATAAGCAATGGAACAGTGCAGTGAGACCCCGAACACAAAGGCATCCACAACCTATAATTACACACTCAATAAATGAGAAATCTGGATAATAGACAGAAGGTATTACTCAGCACATAATGTAGAGATAGCAGCTATAGTAACCATATACAGTAGTTTCCTTCTTTTTACTAACTCTTGTAAACCTGTTAACCTTGATACATTCCTTACTGTTAATGGTATACCAGGCCTTTAGTTCCAGGTGATGTTTGAAGTATCATGACTTAGATGCTGGTGAAGTTTACTGCATTGGGCCTATATTTCTTGTGAGAATTAGTGTACAGTAAATGTTTCACCAGATGCAGTTGGGAATGTAATAAGGTTGACAGCTATATATATATATATATATATATATAATATATATATATATATATAAAGATATATATATATATATATGCTGATAACCACCAGGAAAGAAGAAAACACGAAGTTCCCAAGCGCTTTCGTGTAATTCACATCTTCAGGGGTGAGTACAGACTAGGTGGTTATCAGCATATACCTAGATCACGCGCACCTACAGTGATTTACTTGCATATATATATATATATATATATATATATATATATATATATATATATATATATATATATATATATATATATATACATATATATATATATATATATACCATTTAAGAACAGTCTTAATTAAAGATTCCCCGCAAGATTGATGAAATATTTGTAAATAAATGTAAAAGAGTAATCCTTGATTTGAGGGGGGAAGATACATTGGTTCACAATAACCAAGACCGACAAGGCAAAGCAAGCCACGTTGGTACGAGAAATAAAACTCTTTATAAAAATCCCACAAAAATCCCTTTTTATAGTCAACCGATAAAAGTGCTTACCCATAAAGAAAAATATTAATAAAAGAATATACTGCTGCAATAAATATTTAGTAATTTGATTACCGTAAGTACAATGGCCAAAAGGAAAGTATATAATTGTGAAAACAAAGTTTCTCAGGAAACATAGTTACATCTACAGTACAGTATACAGCACTATATTACAAACATAAAAATCATAATACAGTTATGATAAGATTAAAATACTGTATTAATAAACTAACTTTATTAATTACCACACATGAAAAAATTTGTAACATAATCATACAATGTATATAATCCTAAAACCTAATCATCTTAAACTAATAATTCTATAGTATAAATAATAACAAATGTGGCTGAAGACTTTTGTAAACAATATGGGCGACATTATCTAATACTGTACAGTACAGTACATTGATGTACAGTATAAATAATTTAAGGTGGATAAGATGTCATGCCTGTCATCACCATCACCCAAGAATGTTCCAGGATCTCTCAAAATTTTTATCTGGTGTGTGTGTGTGTGTGTGTGTGTGTGTGTATATGTGTGTGTGTGTATATGTATGTATGTGTGTGTGTGTGTGTGTGTGTGTGTATACAGGAAAATATATGTTGATGTGGATAACTAACGAAGATTTTGGATGAGACTATACTACAGTAATAATAAAAATATAAGTTTATTCTATATCTATAAGAACAAATGAGTTTATTCTAAATCTTCTCGAGGAACCAATAAGTTTGTTTTAATACCTTATGAAAGATCAATAAAATTGTTTTAATGCTTCTTGATATGATCAATAAATTGTTTCACTGTGCCATACACCCCTGAATAAATGTACATACAGAATTTCAAACAACTAAATAATTAGGAAGCTAATAATTTTTGTGGTACAGCTATACATTGCTCGTGTCATGGTTTACAGAAGCATTTATAAAAGTTATGAAATAAGAGTTAGGAACTTGAGTAAAAGTAGTATGTCATGTATGACGAAACACGTGTTATATCCAATGTACCATAGATAATGAACCTTGCACACAGGATGCCCACAACTTAAAGTACAGTTACACTTACTCAGTCATTATTTATGTAAGGCATCATCATAAAATAATACAATAAAAACATAGTTATCTGAAGAAAAAATGTAAATAATATTGTGTATTTACTTGTACTGATCTATGGCAATTTCAATGGCAAAAGAGTTCATTTCCACCAATGAAAAATCACACTAACTTAAAATACAGTAGACTAATTTTGTGAACAAAAATAAACAGTAGTGTACAATACAGTAGAGTATATGTATTACTGAAGTAATATTATCACTTACCTTTACTGCCTTTGGTGATAATATTAAAAGAAAACTACAATGTGTCACACTGGCGACACAATATCTTAACATAGTCCAAGGTTTTAACAATGACAGTCAAAAGCTGTGTTAAGATTCACCCACTGGCTGAGAGTCCACAATGTTACCAAATGAATATTAATTAAAGTATAAAATTTTTAAACATTACGGCTTCAAAACATTTCACTTTCGACAATTATGAAACACTGTAGTGTCCAGTACAGTACTTTAAGTACAATACAGTTCTGTATGTATAATACTGTACTGTACAGGTATTTCCACATCTGGAATAATACATATTAAAATGTGTTACTGTACTTTTAGTGCCTGTATCCATTTACTATACTGTACAGTATTGTACTCCTGTTTTTCAAAATAAAAATAAATTCAAAGCAGCTGCCTGTTAAAAGAAATTGCAGGATAAGTTTGAAAGTGAACATTATTAACTGCATTGAATTCAGTGGCAACCCAAATATCCATTGTCCTTACCCTAATCTCTGATCTAATATTAAAAGCCATCTGCCAGTACACTCTATAATTTCAGAGTTGTAAGCTCTTAAAACTACAGTACAATGATTTTTTGCAAGGTTATATACATTTTGCATGCAGTGATAACAGATGATGAAATATAAAATGTTTCTTTTAGTCATATTCAAGCACAGTGCCATTGCCCGTGATACATCAGGTGGAGGCAAATAATTTCTCCATACACTTTATCTGCCTAAGGAGGTGGGGGGACATCCACTAGAGGTTTCAAGCTACCCTTTGCAATACTAAAACTCCCCGTGTGAAGCAAAAATGAAATTACAATGTCTGACAGTCAGTCACTATTGCAGAGCAGATTGTGCAATTCATATTTCAAAACTATGTTGCTCTTAGCTACGTGAGCCATATGAAAAGTACAAATGTCACAACAAGACGTGACTTTTATTTGTTCGTGTGACAAACCTGCTACTGTATGTCATTGTTAAAAAAACTGGAATGTTCTCATGGATAATTTGCTGCTTGTACAAACTACAGTACTGTATACTATGTAGAAAAGATAAGTACCTTAAAAAGCAAAATATTTTATCCTAGAAATGTCACACAAAAGTCTTGAAGAAACAAAATAGTAATATGCCAAAATGTTCATGATCAGAGCCTGCTTGACTACTTATTCTACTCATGTCAATAAACACAACTTTATCTTACTCCTTCCTGCTTATCATTGTACAGTGTAATAAAATAATTTGTCCTGAACATGGTGAAGTACAGTACAGAAAATTGAGTTGAAAGATAAACAGGATACAGGTAGTCCCCGACTTACGACCGACTCGACTTACGTCCACCCGCACTTATGATCGCCTCAGTCGTACCAAAATGTGGTCAAATTATGAAATTTTTGAGTCCCAAAGTCAGTGCACAGACAATATTTTCATCTTTAATTCACTTTAAAATGGCTGGCAAGCTTAAAAGTGAGTGTTTTGTGGTGCTGAGAAGAAAAAGAGACCCAAATTTTCGATTTTCTATGTGTTATTTAAGCATTTCTGACTTACGACCATTTCGACTCACGACCGGGATGTCGGTCCCTAACCCCGTCGAAAGTCGGGGAGTACCTGTGTATATATGTATGTATGTATGTATGTATGTATATATATATATATATATATATATATATATATATATATATATATATATATATATATATATATATATATATATATATATATATATATATATATATGCTGATAACCACAAGGAAAAAGAAAACACGAAGTTCCCAAGCGCTTTCGTGTAATTCACATGAAAGTGCTTGGGAACTTCATGTTTTCTTTTTCCTTGTGGTTATCAGCATATAACTGGATCACGCACACCTACAGTGATTTACTTGCATATATATATACACACAGTAGAGCATATAAGCATATACGGTAGTTTGCGTACTGTACTGTACTACAACATCACACAAGTGTGCACTCCACACAAGACACTCTGGGGGTTCTCTATGAACTATATAATTATATTCCAAACATTAAATAATGACTAATCACTACACTGAATTAGAAATATAGTTTATACAACCAAACTGGAGTAAAAACTCCAACTAATCGCTACAAAACCCTTACAAATTACCATGGATATTTTCCTCGTGTACACTACCATCCTCAGAGTACTGTATGTAAAAAAACATCTTTATCAACAAAGTCTTGAATTAAAGAAATTATCACAAGCCTCCACATGCATTTGAATATTGTGTTTTTGCATGAGTGATGCAAGAGAGCATTAGATAAACCATGAGAGCTTCACACACACACACACACACATATATATATATATATATATATATATATATATATATATATATATATATATATATATATATATATATATATATATATATAATATATATATATACAGTATATATATATATATATGTGTGGATGTGTGATTTAAGTGAATTCTAATGCCACACAGCTGTTAAAGTCGTTGATGACCGGAATATTGTAAGTACAGAAATGATGCTTGACATCCCATTTTATAGCCAAAGGTGTGAGACAAATGGTTTGTAAGACACCACTGAGTAGAACATCTTGGTGACTGGCTTGTCTAAAGGGAAGTCACACCACCTTATAGATGACTGTGAATACTATAAGACATCTTCTTGTCCACTGAACCCACAAACTCACCCTCTCCCAAAAACTTGTGAACCTTCCCAGGCAAGTTCATCCTGGTTATCTTAAAGACTGACTGGACTTTAAAGCATCCACAAGGCTAAGTGTTTAAAGCATTGTTTCAATCCTGGTGTGCTGGATGAGGAGTTGTTATTTAGAAATTTACGTTAATATATAAAGTTGAGTAACCTGCTACTGAACAAGTCGGAACTTTTGGTTTTGTTCTTGGTGGTAAATCTTACAAATCACTTGTTGATGATCTTAAGACTATAAAACAGTTTCCTCATTGTAACTGGAAGATGCGAATAATAAAGGTTATCAATAATCAATATATTACTTTCACACGTCCAAGAGTGGGACCTGAAGAAATATTAACGAATTCTCTAAATGTTTTTTGTCAACCCACAACACATAGATGTTAAATAATGTGCCAGCTTTATTCACTCTTAAAGATGAGTTACTGGACTACCTAATGATCCGAGATAGAAAAACCTACATATTGTACCGTCCAATGCCTATATTTAAAGCTATCACCAATGACATAAACAAACAACTACCATAATCTATGGTAACACTACCAAGGATGAAAAATTTCCTAATAGTGAAAAAATAAATATTTCCTAGGTGACATGACGCCTTCACTATCCCCAACAAAACTTACTACTGCATAGATCTTACGTTTGTTCCTTTAAAAAAACAAATGACTGCCAATATCTGATCACAAGCATAGTAACCAACATGCATCATAACACTTCCTGGGCATCTCGTATTTCTTAAGAGTTTAATCAATAATACACAGTACAGTACAGTATAAACCTTAAGTGTCTTACCCATCTTGTAAATGACTCCTCTCCTCCCCCCCCCCCCCAAAAAAAAAAAAAAAAAAATTGGTGCACATTGCTGCTACATAATTCTTAAAATTATAATTCTAAAACCATCTGTAGGAGATGCATGGCACCACTTAAGACTGTGTTTAGTCAGTACATGTACAGTAGTCCATGAAGCACCCCAGAGTCACCCAAAACATCCTCCTCAGTGTGATTAATGATGCCTGATATGCTGGCATGTTTTGTGAGATGCGGTAACTCTGTACATGTTTACATCTTATTAAAACTCCTTGAATGACTCTAAGGAATGCCACAATAATAGCCAGATTATGGATACTTAATAAACATTCCACAGAATTGCTACATTTCACACACTTCTGCAACTGTACCAGGTATAAGTGCAGGCAACTGTACATCACCATGGCAGATCACCAAAGTCTCTGTAACACCACAAAAAGTAAATACAACTTATTTCTCCAATTTATAGTGATTTCAAAGATATAAAATATGGTTTTACTGACACAGGAAGTTAATATTTGTCTAAAAAATCACTAAGGTTACAAAAGTGAGTGAATTATGTATTGACTTGTATACAGTACTTTACTCATGCCCATATTCCTGTGAAATACAGAGTGGTTCCTTTCCCCCCCCCCCCAAATTACACCAATAGACTTAATGAACACTATAATTTACTATTTTTGGACATGTGTTAGTTATACATGTACAATCATCATCTTCATCATTAGTAAACATATATAATATCAAACATAAAATAATGCCCTTCTCCTTTACAATAAATCCAAAAATTATACAAATATTTCTGTACTAGTATCATGTCATCATAATCTGATACAGATACATTGTAGGAATCACTATACTAGTACTGATGTATTTACGGTAAACAAAAGTATGAATATGTATGAATGAATACAGTAATATACATGTAGTCCAATTGTCTTTAAGTTAGATTGTGTAATTGTCCTCACAATATAAAACACACACTGCTGTTTATACCACTGATGTAAACTAGAAATCACTTAAAACACTTATCAAAGATTTATCTGTTATTTCTTCGATATATTAAATGACATAACCGCTTCCCTATCAAAAACATTAATGCAATTCTGGAGGTCTTCGAAGGTTCCGGATGTTGTTATCTAGGTTCGTCTCGTAATAGTTGCCTTGGTTTGTGAGGTCTTCCCCTAAGTTCATATCCTGGTGAGTGTCTTCTTGTTGATGGAACTGCTGAGGAACTTCCACAGCTCCCACGAGGTTGCCGCTCCTCCCGAGGTCTTTGTTGTCCTCTTGGCCGTTGTCCTCATCTATGTTCTCATTGTTGTGCTTGACCTCGTTCCCTTCTTCGTCTTGGTCATCCATGAGGTCCTCAACGATTTTCTCCTCTTCGTCTATGGCTGCGTCCAAATTGTCTGCCATGTGAGAGATACACCAGGAATAAAGAAAAAGAACCCAAGACAGTTATAGTATGATGGGGCTGAGATTACAGTACTGTACCTACAAGTTCACCCAAGACAGATTCAATAATACACACAGATATGCCCCCTTATATGATAGTGTTGTCAAGTAATACAGTATGACTGAATAATAATCCTGACTTCATTTATTTATAATTCCAAAAGTGAATCGGAGGAACTGCAATGAGGATATCATATTCAATAAATTATTTCTAAGGTTTATAATCATGAACAGTACAGTATGGTAACTATAAGTAATTTATATGTAGTATAAGTAGTCTCCTGTCACTGTAAGGTTGTTATCCTTCTCAAAATGGGTGTACAGTACTGTCATAAAACAGTCCAATGTAGACTTGTAACAAATTTCTTACATTACAGAAATAACTTGGGACTTGGCAAATGTGTTGTTTCACTCACAGAGCACAATCCATTGGATGGTTTATTTCCATAATACAGTATTGCTGTGAATACTTTTTTGTAGTGATTCAGCAGCATCCCTCTAATCACAATATTTATCTGAAGCTGAGCCTCTCAAGCTAAGTGTTTAACAGTATGTTCCTTCATGACAGCATTGCACAGCACTATGTAGTACAGTGCAGTACAGTATAGTACAGTACATAAACACTGATAATGGATTATGCAGGTTGATCAGTAAGAACCATTTACAGTATGGAAAGAAAAGTTACAGAACAGATTTTGTTGACAAAATCAGAAAAGCAGTTTAAAGGGAACAAAGGGATTTACATATCTAATAAATTTCTATTTCTATGAAAATACAGAAGTTAACCAATGTACTATACTTTCTGGGAAAAATATTACCCAGGTAAGCAATCAATCAGTCAAGTAACACCAAATACTGTACACCTTTCCCAACACCCAAAGCATGATGGAACAAGTAGAATCTTCACCAAAGACTCACCCTTTGTGTCCAAATATAAGTGAAAATCTGGTAAAAAATGAGACATGTATCTGCTCATATCACCAAGGTAAAAGGAAAACAAGTTAGATTCAAAGGCAGTTAAGGTGTTTATTAACATTTAAGTGACTGGTAGAGGAGGTTGGGATGTACATTAACAATTAAGTACAGTAACTGGTGGAGGAAGTTGAGGTGTATAGTACATTAACACTTAAGTGACTGGTGGAGGAAGTTGGGATGCAGTGTTCATTAACAGTTAAGTGACTGGTGGAGGAATTCAGGGTAAAACAAAAAAAGAAAAGAAAAAAAGATGAAATATACGAGTAAAACAAAATTAGTTATCACTGAATTTATGGAAATGATTGTTTGATGTGGATAATATTCTCATGTGTGCAGTTACATTCTAAATAAAAACAAATATCTCAATGGCAAGTACAGCAGCTACTGTAAAAATCTGGCATTGAAACTAACTACGTACAGTGATATTCAGTACAGATTGTCATTAGAAAAAATACAAAATTTAACAACTGCTACAATATACAAATTACATACACTACCTTTTCTACATGTGTTGATGATGACATACTTATAAATAATCTTGAGAGAGAACTTAATCTTAAAATAAAGTGTGTGAGTGTGTGTGTGCTCAAGACAACACACTGAAGTATGGATAGGTAATGTGCATGGAGAAGAAATTTTTTTGTATTATTTCCAAGTGCAGCTTCAAGTAACACATTTTAGCACACCATTATTTTACTGTGCCAGAAGCTACCTGTAAAGACCCCATTACCCCAATACTTGTCACCTTCTAAATCAAAATACACACTTGGCATCAAAAGCTGAATGGAATATGGAAGACCCAAAAAAAGAGAAACTTCAGGATATACAAAACTGTACATCAATGTTAGATATAAAGCAAATACAACACACCTCAGAAACCAGTAGTCCTTCCTAGCATTTAGAGCCACATCCTTGGTACATAACTGGACATCCCAAAGGCCATTCAATAAGCAAAGCATGCAAGCAAACTCACACTAACTCACTTCCTGCAGGCAACAACCAACAGACAGACAAAACTAGGTACTTCTACTCATGTCCAGGCTGTTCCGGTTGGTTGAGTTCTTCCTGTGCATTTGGGGCATTTACATCGTCTTGTTCTACGTTCTGTGCTTTTGGTTCAACGATCTGTTCTTGAGCTTTAAGTTCAACTGGGCGATCTTGTTCTTTTGGTTCATCAATCTGTTCTTGAGCATTAAGTTCAAGTGGCCTATCTTGTTCTTCTGGAACATCATTCAGCTCTTGAGCATTAAGTTCAAGTGGGCCATCTTGTTTTTCTGGTTCATCGATCTGTTCTTGAGCATTAAGTTCAAGTGGGCCATCTTGTTCTTCTGGAACATCAATCTGTTCTTGAGAATCACCTTTAGTTTCATGTTCTTGGTTTTGTGTGAAAAATCCTCCTACCTGACTGACTCCCTCCTCCACCTGTGTGCCACTTTTAAGAAACCACACTTCATTTTTCTTCCCGTGTAAGTCATTAGCTCCTCTTATTTCTATCTCTCCATCTAACATCTGAGTTTTACCTTTTCTCATTTGTTTCTCCAACTTTCTTAAATTTCCTACATTTGTTGTGTTCGTTACATTAAAACCTGAAACATCACCTGAGAGTGAAAAATTTTAGTTTATACCGAGTGTATAAAATAATTCTTGGATCATTTTCTTGTTATATACTGTAAATACTATGCATCTGCATAAATTCTGCATACAGTAGTTGGTAGCCTTAGAGTACTGTATGAAGGCACCAAATATCTCCAACTAACTGCATGCAGCACTTACCCGGTATATATCTTATCAGTTCAAGCATTTGGGAAATTAATTTATTAAAGTTCAAATAAAAACGCTGTAAATCTTTGGTAAAGTATGTGGCAGTAATATAAAAAACACAAGTCATTATTACACACCTGAGAGAAACAAGAATAATAGAAAGAACAGGTAACAGGACTGAGACAGTATAGCACAACCAGTGTGATGTAATGTAAGGAGTGTTAACACCTTCAGGACAAAACCTATAAAGTGAAAAATGCCAAAACCATCTTCTGCCGTGTGTGGCAGCTACCATATACATAGAGCAAAACAAAATTATGTACAAAACCTTTAAATAGTCATATTTCTTAGACAGCTTGACCGATTTGATTTTTTGTTTTACATTTTACAACTAAAATATACACTTAACTTTTCAATTTATTGCAGATCAACTGGTGACCTTAATACTTATGTATGACTAAAATGCATTAGATACAGTATGTGAAAGTGTTTATACATAATTTCGACACAACCTGGTGTTAATGTTGAACTCCAGAGACATTCAAGCCAAATAAAGTACCTGTACTGTATTAATCCATTAACCTTATAGTGTACTCTGAGGTGCACCAGTTCCACCTATTTAGTTAGGAATGAAACAAAGTTGTAGAGAATTTGCAAACTTAAAGTCCTGGATGTACTGTACAGTACATTATAAACAATGTACCAATGTACACTCCTACCAACATTTACAACCAGAAAATGTGGAGGTTTTAAATGTTTATATGAATTTCCTATAACGTTTGATATTGGTCTTCTGCTTTATGTAGATGGGAATGGGGTAAGACTGGCAGGCAAACATGCATTACTTCTACTCAATCAGAGAGCAAGGAAATGTAGCCCAGGAACCCTCAACACATTAACCCCACTGGATAATCTTCCTATACAGTACTGGACGTAAAATACTGAACACCTAAAAGCAGACCTCGGGAAACCAGCAATAGAATGATATGTTTGACCGTTACATAAAAGTCCTCACTAAAACTTGTGTCCACGGGCACTAAGAAATATACAAAGAAAAGAAATAGCACATGTAGAGGTTAAAAAGAGAGAGAGAGAAAAAGTGGGAGAGAGTAAAGTTAGAAACCATGTGGGTGGGTGACCGTTTACCTGGAGTGATCAAGATGAAGAAGAGTGAGGAATGAAAAGATGAAGGAGGAACAAATCTGAATTCATCTAGGGTTGACCATGACCATTACCAACACACTCCACTGTATTCATATTAACAATCCATGAGACAAATTAGTGCCATAACAATACTATCTGTACAGTATTTGTATTGCAACGAGAAAGGTGACATAGTGTAAAGAACCACATTAATAAGTGAATGATACTATTTATAAACAAAAGATGTGAGAAAAAACAATGGATGATCCCACAGCCATGGAAGGGAACACCCATAAAAACTTCACCATCAAAATGCACTCGTACAGACAATGGGAGACTCAGCAAATCTCTGATCACCTTGGGTTAGTCTTTTGTCATTGGGGAGAATTGGTTGAACACAAAATTTAACATACGTCCAGACAGATGGAACAAGTAGTGACAACATACCCCTGGCCTTAGACCGACATCAACAAAATAAATATACACTAATCTTAATTAATAATATAGATGAGTACATCATACAAAATGTTATTCATCTTTTTCAGTACAGATATACTGTACAAAGAAAGAATATTCAGATAAGAGTGACTTAAGAGATGAAACACAACAATGGACAACAAATTCATTACTTAACCAGATTAATGATGATGGATGGATAAAGACACACTGTTTCTGTAACTAATGTACCAGCATAACACTGTATTATCTTCATGTTTACTAGACATTTAATATCAGAGACAACACACACTTGGTCTGACAAATGTCTAAACCAAAATAAGTCACTCAAAAAGTGTTAAAATATCTCGGTATGGAACACTTAACTTCATAAGTCTGAGCCACTATCATCAGTCTTTCTTTAAAGGTGTTTTCTACAAATCTTTTATCTATAGATTTTTCAAATACAGTACCAGTAGTAACATATTCTTATTGTGGATTCTGTGAGTCTTCTTTTCTGGTTGTTTGTTTTGCCCTTCTCAGCCTGTTTCAAATACCTTTTATGCATATTAATATTCACTGATAAATACACCTGCCTCCAGTATTTCAATCCATTATTGTTTTCAGCTAATTGGAATCACTAGATGGAAAAGACACTAAGTCAAGAGGCAGCAGGAGATGTGTTAGCCAAACCAAACATATATTGACGACTTCTTCAAACTCCTATCACTTTTCCTCACTCCTTACAAAACAGCTACTCCTTATCATATGTCCATCTGTCATGCCCAGTGGTGTGATGACTCCTTCATCGCTCTCATCCATGATAATGACCTCAAGAGTTTGATTACCTCCAAGAACTATGCCGGAGAACTTAAGACAGGAAAATGTCTCTAGCCCAATGATAAGTGCCTACATCATTTGACTTCTATGGCCTATAATAAGATTACAGTATGCTCAAATTGTAGACTATGGATCTGTTATACAACCATTCATTAACTCTTTATGTATCCCCAATGCTGTACTATTTCTTTATTGTGTTAATGCAAATCGCTGCTACAGAGATCACATATATGTTTGGGTTTGCGATACAGTCTCAACTTTTTAGATAACACATGATATGATGAAATTATCTACATGACCCCTGAAACAATTTTTATCTCAACATATCACGAATCTCCACTAGTAACAACTCACAGGGCCAATCAGTCTGCCATTAAGAGATTCTATTTCACATTTCATTCACAATTTTCTACGGCCCCACAATATTCTGTCCTTATAATGGAAGGTGGAGGAAAGTCATTGCCATACTATATGCTTACAGAAGCTTACATCAGGCATGAAGCATTTAGTTCAATTTATTTTACAATCACATGCAATTAATTACTGTATTTATATCTACAGTTCAGGGAAATTTCTCCTCAAAGCCATCATAAACAAAGCTCACTAATTCTCAGTCAATAACAATTGTTTACAGTAATACACATATTGCTGTGATGAAACGTGACAATTATAAAGCTTGAAATCAACAGACAATGAATCCCACGAAGCTGATACGAAGCTACATGTTGAATTACCTCTTACCGCGCACTCCAGGCAAGACCCCATCATAATCCTCTACATCTGGGTAATGATTCTCACCCTCATTATCTGCAACATCTTAAACCATAAATTTCATCAGAATAAAACAGTTGACAAAATTACCACTGAAAATACTGGGCGTGTATATTTACTGTTCAGCTTCGTAACTTAAGAGAGTACAGTACAGTACGTATAGCCCTTGAAACAACTGACTACTGTACTGTACATTTATATTGATGATATAATTTCTTTTTCAAATATTTGGAAAGAAAAACATGTGAGAACCTCTAGGGAATTCACCCCTCAGCACAACACTTGCATGCCACCAGGGTCCTTGCTAGTTTCCTGGGCCAATCCTTGACTAACTTCTAGATGAATACGTACCTGTATATAATATTTACTCTTAAGTGTTTCCCTGTCCTCATATTTATATATGAAAGTAATCTCTTACATAATACTGTGAACTTGTTCCTGATTATTCTCCTAATAGAGATAAGTAAACATCAGTATAAAATAAGCACGATATTAATGTGTCAACAGACTCAATATACTGTATTGTTGTCATCCCCTTAGAGAGAAGTTCCCGGGGAGTGAAGTGTTGCACAGGAAAAAAACTACCACAGGTTTGTTTCTCTTACTGTCTCCCCTAACACCTACCCAGTACAGCACTTGTCTATATTTCTCAACACTAACATAAAGTCACAACTGTATTGCTCATCAAAAACCTTTATATTCTAGTGTAAGTAAGAGGCAAGTGTTTCGGCTGTCTCAGAGTCACACCAAGAAGTGGTGGTTTTGAGCATAATTGCTGTGCCTTTTGACTCACTACAGTTCATAGTTTGTAGGAAATCCAAAAATTTGGTGAAGATTCTGTATGCAGCATCAGGCTTATACATCAAGAAAGTTTGTGACATGATTCACTCACTATAAAAATAACTTATAAATGAAAAACACAATAACAATTAATTACAGTACAAGCACATACCAATTAATGTCCAAAAATTAGTTTACAAATATGCAGAAAATTTTTACCTGTATCTCTAAAAATACAGTACAGTATTGCATAACTAAAAATTGACATAAAATTATTTAAAATAGCAGTAAAAAGCTAATAGCATCCTAAAACAAAAAAATATCCCAATTGCTTCACATACACTCTGAGACAAAGCTATAATCAAACACCTTAGTCATAATTACCACCTTGTAACATAATGTACAGTATGGCAAAATAGTGTGGGAAAATAAAGCTTTAACATATAAGTGATTATCTGGATTCTGAAACATACAATTCTTTACTGCACATTTAAATTTCTTGAACACAATCTCAAATTTCCTGCTCATCATTTAAATGTCTTAATTATTATGATTTTTAGCCCATTAAACATATATCGTCAGCAGTACAGTACAGTATTCAACTTATGAGATTATTGATTGAATATTCTCGTCTGTTTCTGTGAGTGACATTCAGGAGCAAGTTAGAGATGTGTTGACAAGTATATTGTGATCACTAACACAATCCACTCACCCAGTCTCTCTTCCTGCTCTATCATTTGTTGGTAAATAAATACTAAAAGAATCATCCTGGAAATAAGCATCTAACAGCTTTCTTGACTATCATTGGTCAAATTGTCTCACTGTTTAACATTGTTGTATACCTGCACTGTCTCGGCACATAGGAAACTGTATTCTGTACTACCATGGCCTACACTGTATACCTACACTTGACGATATTCTTGCTAACCTGTATAACTGTAGAGTTTATACTGTATGCAGTACATGCCTACCATACCCAAATGTAAACTTGTATGAGTTTTACTGAATTATTATTATTATAAAGGTGAGTTTACCAGCCCAAAACTCATATACTGTGCAGTGTAGATATATATTAAGTACTCTAATAGAAATGTTTACTAATAACAAAAGTGATCAAGAGCTACGCTGATGTTAAATAAGTCGGCGAACTAACAGTCAGAGAGAGTGTGAAAGATACAATACATGTTATAGCTTACAAGCAGCTATGACTTAAGAAAAAAAGTCAAACCTCTTTTATCCCTTGGTATATCCTTTACTCTTTGGTCCTGGGCTGCATGTAAGTAAAAACAATGTTTGTTCATCTTATTTACTGTATAATTAAAAATAATATTAATTTTTAGAATACATACTTAAACAATGTTCTCCGATGTATATCATAATAAAATATTAGAATAAATTTTTTTTCTGAAGAATTTCAATTAAACTGTAACCACATTTAAGATTGTATGGGCTCAAAAAAATGTACACACTCACACACTGCCTTACCGATTTTCAGGGAGATCACGTAAATGTTTGTATTACAACAGCAACATTGTCTTCAGAGACCTCACACAATACTGCCATTATACTGTAATACTGTAGTACAAACATTCACAAGTTCTCCATAAAAATCTGTAATACATTGTGCTGTAAAGGTATACATTTCTCATCTGGAAAAAAACAGAGACAGTCAGACAGGTTATCAGCTTGTTGACCTTCATCATACATTCCTCAGGTAACATGACTCCCAGTTGCTTTTTATTCTTGTTTATAATCCAGTAAGTCTAATGTTTGTTTACATGTTTTGCCCTCAAGTACATTGTCTATGAATATTTTACCCTGTTACTTTATAAAACCTTTAAGTCTTTACCATAAGAAAAAAATATTATTTAAGTTTGTAATTTCATAACCCCAGCTAAAATTAATTACATTTCCTTGCATGTGAAATATTTCTCTATTCATTTTATGTCTTGAAAGAAAGAATTAAATAATATCACTGGTATTACTCTCACTTCTCTTCTTGTACTTTAACTTCTGTTTTTTTAATGCCTTCATATTTACTCCCTAGTTACTGTTTAAATGGCTCCAGAGTTTAGTTATTGGAGGTATTTGTTTCTCAAGTGATTCCTAACTACAGTGGAGGATTGTGTTCTCTCCTTGTATACTGTACTAGACCTTGTGCACATGAGTAAACAATTGGCTGCGCATGCTGATGGTGGAAAAACATTTTAGCAGAGTGCCATTCTGTTAAGGGAGTGAGGTAGCCCATGAAGTGATAGTGCTAAGAATGAGAAGACCAGCACCTGCCAGGCCACCCAGCATCATAATAAGGAAAGCTTATGTACATGGCAAAAAAATCCTACTCATTTTTGGTGAAATGGTCATAGATGGGGCGAGCAACACAGAAAAGTAGGTGGTGAGCAGCACTGAGACTAGTGATGGGTCTACAGATGCCCTAAGAACCACTGGAGTGACTGAGTTCTATGCTGTGTTTATCTCAGCATTACATATTCCCTCTTTTCTTAAAGCTTCGCCCACTTTTGTCGGGACAGTACCTTCTACTATGCTGGAAACTTGCCTATGAATTAAAATTCCCCACTCATATACCAACTAGAACTACTGTATGGTTCTAAATATTGTGAGTACTCCTTCACAACTCCTTTTGTTGCTATTTTGACACTTGAAGCAAAAAATTTACACAGAGAACAGTAACACATTCTTTTAACTCTGTTTATCCTGGGAGTTTAAATGTTCAGTGCTTAGAAAAAATCTTCATTCATTGTCATTAAATCTTTTAAAGGATTCCTCATTTTGAGCCTTGACAGCAACCTTTCTTATCTAGATAAATCATGTTAGAGACAGTGATGCTCCAGCTCTGAGTCCCACTAAAGATTACAATAAAAGTTACTATGAAACAGTAAACCTATTTTGTAAAAAATATCACCACCATCACTATCCTATTATCTAACATTAAAAAAGCACATTAAAAGAAGTTGTTTTATGATTGCAAAGCCCCACAACCAACACCAAAAAGACTTATTGTACAGTAGCTAAAATTTTTATTCCATCTATTCATTGTCCCCCACTTGCTACATCTCCCCCAACCTGGAATACTGTCTGAGTGACAGTACTGTAGTCCAATTTGTGTTACTCTGAAATGTGGTTGTAATTTTTCTCCATTTTTGTGACTTTTTATGCATTACTCTAGTAGTCATGAAGTTCATTGATGAAACCAGTGGTTAAGTACTGTACTGGTACCAGTTCCTCATATTGATAACTCTTATATATCTTTAGATTACTGTTTGGCTAATAATGAACACAGAGGAGACAGAAGATAAAGGTGACACATATTAAATCAACAGGGATACAAAGATTATTATACAGTACAGGTATTTGAGAAAGGAGAAGAAAATGATCAATGACTATAGTTCTTACTGATCACCCTGGCTATTATTGCTAATTATATATGACAGAGTAAAGTGATTGAAGCGTCATTTTTTAGAACACTTGAGTGAAGACCTTGGCCACCAAAACACAGACAAAACTTGGGGACATTACAGCAGATAAGAAAGAAAAAAATGAAGGTAAGTCAGAATTGCTTTTTGATTCCTCCCCCTGTAAACAGAAAAGTAGGTGAAAAATTGCAAGAGAAAAAAGTTGTAGACAAATACTGTGGACATACTGTTAATAGTAATAAAAATATGGAAGAAACTATTGGTACTGGGATATCACAGCATGAAGTGATGTAATCTGTGAAAGAGATTACTATATGGAGTACAGTACATAAGTCAAATGAAGTGTGGATGATTGAGTTTACTGGTAGATGGTATAAAGTGATGAGTGAACAAACTCAACATATCAGGGATTCAACGAGGGCATAATTATGTGTATATGAGTGTTGGGCGAGACAGATGGTGGAGACTGACATATATGTGGGTGTTGGATGAAGTAGAGCCAGGTGGTGGGTGGATGAACTATACTCTATTAAACCCTTCATACGATTAGTTGACCTAACCTAACCAGACAGAGGCAACATATCCACAGGGAGAGACGAAATGTACACTGAAGAACGTTGATGATTAGTGCACGAGAGATGGTGTAATGGAAAGCTGAGCAACACAGAGTACGTAATACACAAGCAAGACCACCCAATGTGTCATAAGAAATTCCACCCAAACACAATCCTGACTTAAAAGAGTAAATTAGCATGTATCTTATTATCCTGTTAAGCTTCACCAATTGATCCACTTCATTCAGTTATGCATGGAGTGAGGCTGATAGACAGACAGACAGACAGACAAATAGATAGATAGATAGATAGATAGATAGATAGCTGTGTTAAAATCTTGGGAGACTTATCACAATGTTGGTTTGGTAATTAAAAAGGGGAATCACTAGTTGCATATTTATTTATTTATCCAAATAATAGATGCATCAAGCACGAGCAACAACCACATCTAAACAACAATACCGTGGCGATGGGAGAGCATAAACTGTGAGCCATCTTGAGAGACATCGCTGTTCAGTCATGTCAGCTTATGATTAGTAAGCTTGGTATGAAAAGCTTGACTTCAAATGCATCTATTGTAAAGGTTTAAGAAGGAATAATCATGGAGAAATAAAATGGTCCACTAAGATCTTTAAAAAAAACCCTCCCAGTACTATGATTAAAAAGAAAAAAAGAAAAAATTCTGTTGTGTATTTCGTAGTGTAAATAATAATAATTGTCTGGCCAGTGTTAAACGAGGTTTGTTGCCAATAGTCCTTGTATAAGTTGGGATACTAACACTCATGATCAACTTTATGTACTAGTCTAACTTTGAGCTAAAGTTATATTCTGTAATATATTTCACTGCTTTACATATTGATAATCTGGTTTTAGTTTTATTTCATCTATATTAAGGTTTAACAGTAAGATTCTTGACATTTATATTTACTAACCTACCCTGACCTAGCCAAACCTAACCTAACCTAACCTACCCTGACCTAGCCTAACCTAACCTAACCTCAGCTGTACCTTTTAACATCCTCTTTCTGCATTATGTGCATTTTTGTGTGTTTGTTTGAGAGCTTATATGTTTACCTAATATAAGTGGAGTGTAGTGTGGATGTTGGGTGAGGCAGATGGTGGAGTGTAACATGTGTGTGGATTTTGGATGAGCCAAGTGGTGGAGTGTGACATGTGTGTGGATGTTGGATGAAGCAGGTGGTGGGTGGATGAACTATTATACACAGTAACCTGAACTTATGATGACTTTCACTACTGTGCCTCTCCTCTCCTCACAACATTTTCTTCCCCCCTTATTTCGAGTTATTTTTAATAGTAAAATAAAATAAATATAGATTATACAAATTAACACAACTTATTTTTTGACTAAAGAGGATTTTTTTCATTCAAGTAAAGAGCCCTCAAAAAATGACTATCATTATTGGCCAGAAGGAAGAATGTACTATATTGTATTGCATTGTATTTCAAGATGTGTTCTAGTAGGGAGGAGTACAATACAGTCTTTCAAATATCAAGGCACGAGTCTCCCTCAGCACAAATCTCAACGATGAAAGTAAGCTGCAATCACTACATGCTGAGGTAGCTTTCTATCTATCTATTAATCTATTAACCTCACTTCATTCCCGACAACAGGAGAGAAAAGAGTTTGGTTACAGCACACACAGTCTCTGATGACTCACTAGTGGTCACTTTACAACTACAGTATGTCAAAACTCACAATTTATGATCTCCATCTATGTATGTATATGTAAATATTAAAAGCAGTGCAAATCAAAATGGTTACAAAATTTTTTTTAGAAAGCAATGTGATTACAAACACCTTCATACATATTTTGATTTATAAAAATAAGAACTATTCTGGAATGACAGATATCACTGCATAAAAAGCAACAGCGGTAATCTGATAAAATAATACAAATAATGACTACTGCTACTGCTGGCACACCAGACCAAAACACACACACACACACACACAACAATAAACTCCATTACCACAGTTTTACACAAAATCTTAAAAGTAAGTACAATACTACACTTGGCTGGACTACTCAAGGAATCATATCCAAAGCACTACAGTATTAACACACTGCAGGATAAACCTTTACATACAAGCCTCAGCTTTATGTCCAGAATATATATAAATAACTGAAAAAAGTAAACAATCTTAACATGTCTATAATATCAAGTTTCTTAATATAAACTTGCAATTTCTTTAATATTCCTGAAAGATGTCTGAATGTTCTTAAGTTCATGTAAATGTATTTCAAATGTGTGCAAGATCAATTCTTAGTACAATACCTCTCTAAGTCAGGGTTTCATATTGTCTGTATCTATATAAGGGATGAAATATATGAAAAGGTCAATTTCATTTTCCTCTACACACTACTAAAATAATCAGAACAAAATAATTATGAAGTAACTTAAACTTTGCATCCTTGATATATAAAATGATCTACAAATTCACCTTGGACAAGTTCAGAATATGATCATCTTTCCACATGACACCTACAACAGCATAAAAAGTAAACCTGTATTCCCAACAAAAATAATACTTTTGAGACAGCATAAGGAATTAATCAACAAATACTACGACACTGACACTGTACATGAACACCCAACACAAACTATCAGTACCATACACAACACAACTCATTCTTCAGTAAGCCTTCATAACTTATATCTAAGTAACTACTCTACTTAGAAGTATTTATCATCACACAGAAACCTTGAACTTCCAACAGGACCGTTAACACTTTTGTTGCCCCTCATCTTATCAAATCGCAATTTTCTTGTCTGACCTTTATCTTAACCATGATACCTCAGTTACTGTGTGGGTGGCCATGTTACTACTTATTTTTGTATCCTAATTTATTCTCCTTATCCCCTCCTCCATTCTCTATTCTATAAAGTTACAGGAACATCTGATAAATCCTTTTATCCTTTTGACAGCTTAAATCAGAAAACTCAATTTATGACCAAGTCAATGAGGAACAACTTGTATAACACCCACCAAATCATATGAGTTTGACCCCGACGAGTCTAGTGGCTGGGGTGAACCTTACGTTTACCCACCTGCAACTTCCAGGAGTCAAACCCATAGCATATAGCAGACAATAGAATTATATATGAACAAGATATTCTGAACTACCATCAGGTTATAAAATAGGTGGCATATAAAGTCCCAATATTCTAATACTGTATACATCAGTTGGCTCGGACTTCTGTAGTACACTCTTAACCAAAAGTTCTCAAGCCTATTATCAATAAACAATTTGCTACAACCATATACAGTTCTCAAATATCTTCTATAAAAGTTTGCTATAATTCAGAACTCATAATACTTTTCCACCCTTGAAGCTCTGTAATCAGTAGATCATGATCACCCCAGCACTGTAGTAGTCTTCATTTTAGATCATCTGCTGTTCTAACCTCTATTCTCTACTGCCTAAAGTTACATTAAGTACAGCTAATCATTTACTATATTACTGAGCAATGTTCTTAGTAACAACTTCAAAAATAGTAAACTTAACTCCTTCATGTAGTCTCCAAATTTTGCAGGGTTGTTTCTCCTTTGTACTGTACTGTTGTCTGTACACTTATATTAAGCTATCTTTGAATTTTTTTATTACATGAATGAAAATTTACCTCCAGCTCAAACTATTTTTATTTCTGTTGTGACATGAAAGGGGTTTACTTAATAACACATTAGACTTATAGCCCAGGGGCACGAACACAACCCCTCGGCCAGGCCGGGTGGAAGGCGCGTTCCCGTCTACCTCGTACACAGAGTTGGACGCCCTCAACTAAACTGACCTTCATCTAGAGGTTACGAACTTAAAAAACTTCAGAATGTACCATAAAGAATGTTAACTTTCTCAGCACTATGGACACTATCAGTCAACTCAAACATTTGCCCTCTGCTACCATTCACATCAAGATGATAGCACTCAAATAAAATAAAATTAATAAACAATATCTCTAAAATTGTCTAAACCCAAAGATTATTAAGATAAAGAAAAAAAAATCTAATTCTTTACACTTTGACAAATGTATATTCACCGATTCGCCGAAAAAGATGTTAGTTCACACGTTCACTGATAATTGCAAAAACAAAAAATCCAAGGCATTGTATACATAAGAACAACATTCAAGGAATTTTTGAGTCTCATACTACAGGAAAAACTGACATACTTCAATGTCTATGTTATATACATCTGGAAGGGTTAAAACCCCATACAGTATGAATGGTGTGTAGTAATGTATGAAGATATAAATATGTGTGATGAGGCACTACAGCTGAAGACTACTAAAAAACTTAACACAATTTAAACACCATAATTTATCTGGAAAAAGTTTGTTTTACATTTAAAATCCCCAAATTCATAAAAAAAAAAAAAATCACAATATTAATAGAATGTGAGTTAAATGGAGAATGACTGATAGGGCCAACAGTTGTGTGAAGAAAGTCAGCAGAGAATCACAGGGAGGTAAAAGCAGAAAAACAAGCGGTCAACCAAGAGAGTGCACAAGATCACTAAATCTTCCAATAATACCATTTCCATTACTTAATAATTCCATATCCTAACATAAACTAAAGTCTTTTATTCTAGAAAGTTCCTGACTGTCCATTCATCTTTTTTGTATGAGATATGAATGCCAAAATACTGTACTGAAAAGTATTAATGCAGTAAGCCAGAGTAAATCATGTAACTCATCCTCCATCATCAGGTCAGACAACCGAGGACAATAAACAGAAGACAATAAAGAAAGGTGGCCAGAAATCAATAAGATGTATCACCAATCTCTTCCTCGCTTATATAGGAAAAATACAGCCCATTATTAGACCATATCATAGTCACTTTTTGTTAACGGATGACAAATGGTACCATTGAAAAATAGAACTGTCGGGTCTGTCCAATAAAACAGTGATTGCATGAGCCTTGTCCTCGAAAACTGACACACTAAGCATCGAAGCATATCTAGCAAGTACTATAAGTGCAATTTTTCACTCTGAGGGTTACTTAAATTCTTTTACCTATCAGCTCTCACTGTAATGTAATAAATGTGACCTGTCATCATTGTCTAACGCCGCCTCTTTGTTAATGCCCAGGGCCCACTCAACCTGTTCATGATTCACAAGTTACAATTAAATATTCTACATTTATCCGGTTATTACAGATGGGAAAACAATTAAACTGGTGCAAGGATGGAATACGAGTACAGAATTATTCAAGGTGTAAGGAAAGTCTGTGTACATCTGCAACAATTAAAAATAAAGTTACAACATTTAACTTATTTGACTTACAATAAATGTTGGAAGTGGATACAATTCCCAATATTTATTTCAAGAAGAACAAGGTATATAATAATGTAGGTAAAATAAGGAACAACTATAGTGTTAGTTATTCCAGGTACATAGGGACTTTTCTACCATTCTGTATAACACTCACTCACAATCAATGGCAGATATATAATTATCCCCATAATCATGACATAAGGAATATGGACCATAAAAATCAGCTGGATAATATAACTGGAGAGCTGCGAATCAGTTCTCTGGCTACTTAACCATCATGTAAATCTAAGACAACTAGTCAGGCCCTGAAGGAATAGTGGAATGTTTGGTACAACAAGAAATACCAGCATAAAGTATGGGTACTGCAGGTATTTTTATATAGTTTACAGATCTCTGATGCAAGGCAGAGAAACATTATAACTGAGAGGTCATTACCGACTTGATGAGAAATGTGAAGTGTGCAAAATGACACGGGGACTACACTACGGACCGTTAGCTACCAACAAACCTCACTTGAAACAATAAGTAACAGTTACAGATGAGGACAGTTCGATAGCACAGGTCCTACATATATGAATGGGACAAATACTGAAGCTTCTGGGCAGTAATCTTAATTGTATAACTCAAAAAATTTTCTACTTAAGGATGATGAGATTTATTTTGCAGGAGTCACTGAGCCACGTTTGGTAGAAGGACCACTCCATGACAATGACTCTAAGATACAGTATAAAATATTTTGGTGCAGTACAAAGATTCTAAAAAGGAAAACATTACAAAGTGTTTCCTCTATCCACAAAGCCTCTAATAATTTTTTACAGAACTATCTACTTGAACTTTAATAAAGATTATGTTGTATGATCCTCAATTCTATTCCCATCTACAATAAGTGAAGGATCTACATCAAACCTCTCCTCAAAAACTACTATTCATTAATATTCTGAACATATATTATACAGGTGTATATGATAATGAATAATGCTTTCATTGTTAACTATATTACACTAATAACTGTTTATTCATATATGTATTATCAACTTATACTGCATATGATAAGTGAATATTGATTTTCACATTAGTGTAAATATATATACTGTATAAACTTTATATGTTTATTCTGTTTTTTTAAATATATGTCCATTCACTCTTCTGCTCTCATACTCACTGCTCTATAATACTCCTCAACATTATTATTCACCATCTCTATTCATCTCTTACACAATCTACCTAACCTACTTACACCTCCATTCATACCCTCCAAAAATATTCTTCATCAAGCTACCATCAGTTGCATCATCTTCTTGAGATTTCTTCCAGGTGAATTTCTACACTCCTCTAACTCTGAATATATTCTACAACTACTACTCTCAACAAAAAAGGTTTTGCATTGACAGAGTTGGAATAAGTTCTCCAACCTGCAAGACTAATACATAAACAACCACAAGAGACTGCCAACTAATTATCAAGACCTCTTTAAGCCTCCCACAACACTTACTATTTCTCTACCCTACATTACTTTCTATATCCTATTTATAACACTGTTCCTAGATTTTTTAAAACTCATATTGTATACAGGTATGTTCCAATTCTTTGCCATTCAAGCTCAGTAATATTACAATGATAGAGGTCATCTCTCTTGTAGGTGAGGAACTTGCTCTTGTATGTATTCTGTCTCCTGGTTCAATACATTTTCATAGAAGAAACATTTTATTCAGATATTCAAGCCATTTTCCACTGTATCTGCAAGGTGGCCAGAGTCTAAAGCAAACATAGATTCTCTCTCTATTTGGTATTATCTATTCACTCTTAGTGCTGCAACATCCCCATTCTAATCAATGTTTTTTTTTTTTAATACCAATAAAGAACCATCAACATCTACATCCACCAGCTGTGATATATTCCACTCTGTACCATCATGGTCTAGAAAAAACTACCTACATTCACTTAATATCATCATCATTGTTTTATGGCCATTTTCCACTACATAGGTAACTATGAAGACACAACACATCCCTGACAGTCAAATACAATAATTATGAAGGTACCAAAATATATAAAAACATGCTTCACTCTTTCCTACATAACCCCAATTAAAATATGGATGACAGACTACTGCTTTAGCATCAGTCAATAAATAAATCATCAATAAATATTATTTTCTTGAATCTGAAAGTAAGTGACCCTAACTCTCAGTAACTTGGTGCATTTTTCATAAACAGTCTTTAACTATATATTGGAATGTGAATGAAACTGTAAAACCAAACTGCATTTCTTGGTTAATCCTCACAGTCCATTGATGTGAAATAAAACACTTGCAGGTGGTACTAGACAAGATGAATGCTATATATGGAACTCTCCAGCAGTCCTGATAACAAGCAATTAACCTGGCCCCAGAGGAGAACGCATTATGTCTTGCGTTAGAACAAACAAAATATCAACAACAATACCTGTATATAAGGGTATTACGACCACCTACAGATTGATGCGCCTGAACCTACCCTCATTGTGCTGGGGCGGGGGAGCAAGCACATCATTGTGTGGATCCTGGCCCTCTGGATTAGCCGCAGGGTTTACAGGTGCAGCGATGGGTTGATTATTCTCGGCCACTGGAGGCGCTGGCCGCTCTACAACTGCTGGTCCTGTGAGAAGAAAAGAAATGTTTGTCGTGACCAACTGACCATTTGTCTTGAGATTTAAACACTTACTTTTCATAATTATTAGCAGTTTTTACAACAATATTACCTTTGATTTTTTTTGCACTACATAATAAAATATCCATCAACAGGAGGAAGTGGTAGTATGGACAAGATCAATACCATGAAAATATTTGTTAAGGAAACGATGAATATAGAGGAGCATTTCCCAGTAGCATTATAAATTAAGTTAGTTGATAATAAGTTAGTAAGGAAGCATTAACCCAAGCTTTAAAGTATTAGTGGTGAGTTAAAGGGGCTCAAGGGACAATATCAACCATAACTTTAAGAGATACAGAACTTCATTACTCTTTTAAATGTTTAATGGTCAGCTGGTTGTAAGGCTATGGCTCCCTGTCACAGTAATCAAGGAGACTATGAGAATGTAATACCATCTGTTACTCTTATAAAGTGAAAATAATTCTGATACTGTATACCTATTCACTAACTGGAAGACACTGTATACCTATTCACTAACTGGTAGACACTGTATACCTATTCACTAACTGGTAGACACTGTATACCTATTCACTAACTGGTAGACACTGTATACCTATTCACTAACTGTGGTAACAACTAAACTGTCTTGTATTGCCTCTGCATAAATAAAAACCAATGGTAATAAGGGAATGTGCTACAGAAAAAATAGTGGCTACCGGTAGTCACTACTCACTAGCTACAGTGTTTTGTTGGTTGAGTGAAGGAGTTGTCTATCTACACAACTATTATCTTTCCTCTATATCCACATGCTTGGAGGGGGGGGGGAGGGTGATCAGAGGGAGACAAACCTCAAGACAGGGAGGACATGGCCCGGACAGAAGTGCAAGAAGAGCGTAGAAAGCGACAGGATATGGTTGAAACAACATACAAGAATGTTCCACAGGCATTGCATATCCTCAGCTTGCACATTAAGTAAACAAAAAATATCATTAACTTCCAACCTGTTTATAATGTTTTAAGTAGTTCACTATGCATACTAAGTTGAGTCATCAGATTTTTACAATACAGTACAGTACTGTATATTGGGACTATTAAAATTATTTTCACTCAAACTTCACCAATTTTCAAATTTTGGCACAGGAATAAATAATAGTTCCAGGAGGTACTTCTGAGTAGAAGATGATATCATAACCATAGAGGCACAGAACCAAGATGTTTGCTACAAGTGTCTTTTATCTCCTTAAAGCCTTTTTTTGCTAAGCTACAGTGATTGGAATCAAGAACAAAAACAGATTCTCTTGTCACTTTCCATCCATCAGTGTAAGTGTCAGGACAGATGCATGAGACTAGGAAGGTCTGTACCCCAGGCAGTGATCAAGCAAGGAGGGTTAGTGAAAAATTAAGAACCACAGAAAATTCCCACAATAACAATTTAGGAGGAACAGTCTCAAGATGACTTATACAGTATATTTACATCAATCCTCACCTTGGACTGGTTTAACCTGGGGTTGCTGAAGGACATGAGCCTGGGTGACCTTAGAAAACCGAGGCTTGGCTAAACCATGGAACTCTTGTATGGGGGCGGGGATTATGTATCGTCCTGCTACCAACACAAAACAAACATTGGCACTCAAATAATAACAAAACAAAAAGTCTCCCAACACCAAAAAATAAAATCCTGTCTTCTTTTTTACTCAGATCTGCCATTTGTACTGACTTACACCAATAAAGATCATTACTACACTAAAACCTCGGTGTAACAGAGAGTTGCATTACCAACAAAAATATTTTAGCTCAGCTCTGATGCATACAGATACATCACCACATAAAAATGATAAATAATTTGATAAACCTCTCTACTGAAACATTACATTATACACCAGATCTTCAGCCCAAATACAACAGATCTGAGACAACATGAGCAAACCAAGGAAAAGGGAAGAACAATTATACAACTACATCTTCTTGTGTGTGAGAGATTTTGTTGTGTTTTGTGTTTATACTTAAATTGTGCAGTAAAGTTCTTCTGAAAGTAAAAGCAACAACACAATCAAACTCTTAACTCTACCATAAACTGAGAAAAGGAAAGAATTCAACCCATCTTTTCCACGACAACATTAACGTCCCCTATTTCCATCATATCACACTGAGCGTATAAAAAGGGACTAAAAAATTCAGTCCTGTTTTGTAGACGAGAAAACGAGGAAGAGACCAGTGACATTGTTATCGAGCATCTCACAAGTGTATGGTGTCAACTAGACCCTCAGAGCCTCCGAGACACATGTGCACGTATAAAACACAGACAGACAGACAGACATACAGCTACAACAACAAATTGACAGCCAGACAGAGCTACAACAGAAAGACAGACATACAAATATAACAGCAAGCAGACTTACAGACATACAGCTACAATAACAGACAGGCAGACTCAAACCTACAACAGACAGACAGACAGATAATGCCATACCACAATACAGTACATTACAATATTTCACATTTTCAAGGAATTAAAAACAAAAAACAAGAAGTCTAAAAAAAAATTTATAATCCTGGAGGACACACAAGCACATGATTCAGAACAAGACCTCACCTGGTGGCTGGATTTGTGGATTTCCTTCATTTGGGTTCAGTTGCTCTACAGGTTGAGGGTTTCTGTCAACGGGGAGCACTGGGTTGACGGGTTGAGGGGCGATTAACGTGTCTCGTACTCCACTGTCTTGTATGGCATTGGCTACCGGTGCATTCTGTGCTGCTGTTGAGTACGAATAACATGAGCCATTACAAACAAATTTACACACTGTATAGATTAATACTACTGTAATATATTAAAAGTTCTGAACCTCTGTCTTAAACTATGCTAATCCAGGGCAGCTGTTAACATACTGTAAGAGTACCACTTAACCCCTTTACTATGGGGCCGCCACTTGTTCAGGAAGGAGCCCTTACACAAGGGGTCAGTAGAATATCTCCACTGACTCCTTCATTACGGGGGACGTCACTTTTAATATGCTATTTACCTAATGCCAGACGATTTTATTCAGCTCAGAGGCAACCCCGTATACAAGGGGTTAAGATGATGACTTGAACCCTGACCTGAGATGATTGTAAAATCCTACCAAGATCTCAAAGTGTTAAAATGACTCTCAGCTTGGTGGCACAAACAATGAGCAGTGCAGATCTACAAAACATGAATTTTTGCAACAACATAAGATTAGCTAAGATACTACATATTATGATTACAACTAAATTACCTTCTTCATATTGTAACTTGAGTAAGATCATTGTTTATGTACCTTGGTACTGTATTAAATGTAAGCATAAATCATCCCCTTCTACAGTTCATTAAATAAAACAGCCAAACATGGATTGTGAAAAAGATGTACTGTACTTAAATCATCATCACCACCTTTTACAGCCATTATATAAGCAGTGTTTACCTGATGGTATTGTATCATAGTTGGCATCAGGTAAATTTGAAGCAAACTCTATACCTGGCTGCCCTTCCTATCACCAAACTATTTTTACAGAGTAGGAACTGGGCATTATACACATGACTTCACAGTGCCCTCTTAGCTGGCAAAGCAGTCACTACTCCCTGAGGTTTATGTTGTGGGAGGAAATACTGTACAAGATGACATAAAAAGTTCATTGTTCAGAGAGTCCAGTCTCAAAAAAATAAAACACATTAAATTTATATCCCATCATATATAAAGCTGGAGTAAGAAGCACTAGTTATATCAAAAACACAAAAAACTAACTGCTTGAAAGATGGAGTGTTGTTCCACCATGTTAGACCAGATTAAAGCACAGGATGTATAATTTCACAAAGCTCTCAATCAAGTTCTTAACCCCTTCACTGTGAGGATGCCGGTAGCTAACACCAGGTGATGAAAACTATCTTCTGTCAATAACATACGCAATCCACTTCTACATAAACCCCAACAAAAATACCATTCCATTCCAATACCTAAACAGTACATACAACACAAATGGAGACAGAACACAGATTTTTTTCCTAATTTTTGCAAGCAGGAAAAGCTAAGTACTGCACTGTCCGGACACCCAGGAGCTTCAACATCGCTTTACTTTTTACACAGGAACAGAGATGATGAGAACATAAGCATTTATTTAGAGTACTATTACATAAAGTGCTCCGGAAAACAGTCTCCAGTTATAAATACTTAAAAAAAAATGCATGCATGCTAATGGTAAAGAAAATAGTTAGGAAAACATGCCATGCTCTTGATATTTTAGAGAAATGCTGTTAGTCATTCACACTCCAAGCCCCTACAGCATTATTACACAACTGGGGAGTGTATGAGGTGTTTGGGGTGGCTGAGAGTATTGGAGAGGGAGTAAAGAGGTTCTCTGAGGTGGTTGATAGAGAGGGGAAAAGGAGCAACATGAGAGGGATGATAGAGGAAATAGGGGCAACATGAGAGGGACGACAAAGGAGGGAATAGGAATAACATGAGAGGGATAATTAAAGGACAGGACAGGATGATAAAGAGGGTGAACAAAGGCAACACAAGAGGTAATGTTGCCAGTGTGTGGTGGAGAGAGTGAGAGCCTACACTATGGTAAAAGGGAGATGACAAAATGAAGATAGAAGACAAAGAAAATCCACAATAACAGAGCAACCTCGAGGCAGCTCATTGTGGTCAGTCCGTTGGGGGAGGGGGAGGGGACCTTCTTTGGTAGTACAGTATGGCATTACAGATCAATGAAGTAGTAAAATTGAGGAAGAAATACATGGTGCACTTTTACACATGATTAGCTATTCCCCTCTTTGGTTGATTGGTCAGACCTAATCAACTTTGTGATCCCCTTTCTATGATTGGTCAGTACATTAGGCAGTATAAATGACACGGTTACTGTACGGTATATATATTTTTTATTCATATCTAGGTTAAGTGGGCACTTTTATAATACTGCTATGACCGTATGGGAATTTTCACCACCTAAATCTGGACTTGTATTGTATTTATATTTTGAATAAAGTTCTTCATATGAACCTGAATACCCCCCCCCCCCTTATTCTCATTCATCATTATTATTATTATTATTACTATAGTATTATTATTATTACCATCATCATTATTTTCCTTTTATATATTTATTGAAGCAAATCTCATTCATTATAGCACATAATAATATTTTTCTCTAACTCCACTATCCTCAACCCCTTTTCAATAATATGACTGATAAAATTTTCCATTTCCCATTAATATTTTCTCATGGGTATTAATTTTCACTCTTTTAAGTTGATACACCAGCATCTTTACCACCTACAGTTAGTCAGCCTGTACACACAGGTCTCCTCTCCTCTACACACTCATCACTATAAACAGTTCTTCAGGAAATATACTGCGGAAATAGTGAACAAATTGACTGGGCAAGACTAAGAAGTGGCATTTAAAAGACATAAAAGATAGTGTTTGGGGGACCATTTTGTAGTACGTACTATAAAACAGAGTGGTTAAAAGGACCTAACAGTCAGATAGCAAATAATAATCTAGACAGGTAAGAATTAAGAACAGTCCATATACATTAAAGGTGTACAGTACAGTGCTGTTTGAAGGTTATGCAATAAATCATATAACATGAGTGTATGTGTGTGTGTGCTGCTGCATCATGTGGAAGGTAAGTGTGTCGGGTACAGTATTGCACAAGCACTGCTCCTGTGCCACACACCTGCTGGTTCCTTGGGCATATCAGCAACACTGAACCTGGGTTTCTTGCGGGGAGCATTAGGGGGATCTCTTGGAACGATGGGAATCTCACGATGGAACGTGATGCCTTGCATTCCCTTGTCTCGTATGTTGACAGCCCCCCTCCTGACGTAGCCCAGTTGGCCAGGCCCATAGTAAGGCTCTGGGAGTTATGAAGTCTCAAGTTAGTGAGATTTATAACTCTCAATATCTCATCTTTTCTTTTACTTTAATAATAACAGTAAGAGCAATACAGTACATATGTCTGGTTACCATTGATAACCATGCCTTTCCATTTTACGTAAATAAAACCAACTTGCTGAATTTTCTCCAGTAATATTCATTAAGTTTGGTCATATAGTTTTAACTCATCTATAAAAAAAAAGTTTTCACACTGACAGTATGGCAGTAAATAACTGTGACTGAGTACTGTATACTGCACACTGAACCATGAAACATTTTTTATGTTATGTACCAGTGTATCACAACAGGGTCTGTAACAGGTCAAAGAAAATACTATCAAAGAAATGAAAATTGTAAAACATTTTTTGACCATTAACAACCTGTCTCAAAATATAAAACAAATTACATGTTGAGAATATTTCCCAGTTACTTAAGATAAAGAATGAGAGAGATGTGGTGGAGCAGGAGAGGAAAGAGTTAGGAACAACCAAAGGTTACACAGGAGATAACACATGGAGAAGGAAGACCAGAATGACTGATCCCATAACAAACAAGGGATCAATAAGGCAGAGGTGAAGATCATGTACATCCTGTTATCAGACTACTGTACTGTTGGGGAAGAATGACAATACCTGTACAGTACATGACACATATCACGAGGTATGACTCGGCACACCTCTGATGGTGATCCCCACACAAATGTAACAGACGAATAATCTTTATGAAAAACTGAATTACATACGAGCTTTACCCCAAACCATTTAAGACGAGTGCATGGTTAATTACTCTTTCATTCTTTCAGTCCTTTTCCTGCTGTAATACAAGGTGGCCATAATCAATATGCTGTACAGCCCTTCCACTCATTTGCTCTGATTCACATACTCATTCTCACTACAGAAACATGGGTGTTCTTTCTCCACAAGGCTTCAGGTACCTATCTGGTTTAACCCCGCTGCTTCACACAAGAGCAACACATCTCTCCCTCAGTGTCATGCTCTCCATTGGTCCATGCACCTCACTACTTCCTGTATATCCGTCCACCCACTTCTAATTTAGCCTTCACCCCATCTTTCCATCTCTTTCTTGGTTTTCCCCTCAAACTAATATTAGTTACAACTCAAACTGATATTAGTTACAACTTACCTTCATAACATGCAATGTATTGAAGAAAAAAATCACTAATAAAGCTTTTACTGTACAAGTACATACAAAATATATGAAGAAAAAAAAATTCCTTCCTTAATTGTTATAAATACTAACACCTAAGCTTTACTATCATATACAGTACTTAAAAATACTTTTGTTTCTTTACTACAGGTGTTTATTGGTTTTCCAATTAGACAAAGTTATGTCGCAGATATTTATAAACAATAAGGAAGAAGATTATATTTCATAAAATACAACTAAATTTGTTCATCAACAATAAAAATACTAACATCATATGCAACAACTTTACAACACATATAAAGTAAACTCCAGAGCCTCACATTACACTAATACTCTACATATAGTCCTAAAAGTCTCACTATGGGCAATGTACTAATAATCTCACCTCTATTTTCAATATTAGGTAAGTTCATAGGACCGGGGACTATGTTAGGCTGAGCTACGGCCATCTTCTCTCGCTGCACCGCTGCTGCTTCATCCTTCGCCTAGAAAAATTCAGGTTCGTTAAAATCTGTGATCATAATGGATGTTGTTATATTGGGATAATATTACTTATGGTTACATGATGCTAAACATAATAATAAATATACAGACGACAAAACCAGGGATGGTTTTAACGATTTATAGTAGATTTGGAAAAGGCACAGGACACATTTGGTTTTCTGTCACAAAACTATTGGTACAGTATTATGAACAAAGCAGAGTAATAACTAAGTATACAGTACAGTACAGAGTGTCTCATGGGTCACACACTATAGGCAGACTAATGTTCTTCTTCTTCTTCAGGTGAAAGAATCCTAATAAAGATAACAAAGACTTTAAGACTAGAGGAAAGACTCAGTTTAATAATTGATAACAACCAAGCATGTTATGATCACCTCACCTGAAAAATACAAACAAAAAAGGTAACATCAATATTCCTACAGTGTGTGACCTATGAGACACCCTGCACAACACATCAACAGCAATCAATAATTTACCATCAACATACTGAACACATAGAGAAAATCAATCAATCAAAGCAGGCATATAATCAAAGCAACATCATTATTATTTACAACAGGTAATTTTAACGAGAGAAAACTGACAACCTATCACAAGCCAGAGATTCACATACAGGTAGAGAACAGGTTTACCGTATATGTATATCTTATACGGTTTACCACGAAGGTTCTGGGTATGGATGCAAGATACGTTTCTCTCACACATTCATGGTTTATTATTTCATCTTCGATATTTTTTTTGTACTTGTTAGCTATTGGTGTAAACTTTAGATGCTGTTTGTCTTTATTAGTAGAATGTTTTGTTTAACTTTCTTACTTACACATTCTAAATTTTATTGGGAATTTCTTCAGATAGATGTAGCTGTGACGTTTAAGAGTTATCTGACAAAGAGCCAAAAAGAAATTAATGACACTGAGATAATGTATAACAAATGCCCCCAAAAATAAAATAATTAACCATACTCGACCAACAACACATCTGCTCACATCACTCTCACCCACCACTTACCAATAACAAGATGCTTTACAAAGTAGTGATCATTCTCTACAAATAAAAAAAAAGCATTTAGAGCAGAAAAAAGTAGCCAGAAATATAAGTACAGTACAGTATCAATATATCCAAAATACCAAAAAAAGCGACAAAATAGCGAGACACCAAGATTCCAACATCGTATCATAAAGCCACAGAGGGAAGACATATATAACTGAAGTATTCATCTCCTTTTGGAATTTACAACACAGGCAATACTCAAGCTCTGGGACAGCACTGTAATACAATGTTCTCAAGTGTTCTAAATGTAACATGATGACAAGAAAAGTGCTGCCCATTACTCAATATGACATCAGAGCTCTACCTTCATGTGATCAGCCTCATGTGCTACCGCTGAGGCTTTGAGCTTTGACACATTATCCTGGCACTCAGTCAGCTCAGCAACAGTGTTTGCTATTTTGACATTCACACTATCCACATTGGTCTTCAGAATCCCATTTCTTGACTTCTCCTGAAAGGGGTTTGAGGAGTGCAATCTAATTAGAGACTTATAGATACTTTAAGAGAAATTAGCCATTGCTTGTGGTGCCAAGGGTAATGCCACATAATAAACCTCACAGTGATCAGATATTATTTAAATACATGTACCATAGCCACCCCAAACATTACAAGCTCTTAAGACAACCCAAGAGAAGATTTTGAAGAGTGCAGACAGTGCAACCTCCTCCCATAATGCACAACAGTGAAAAATCAACCCAAGATACCATATCCCCAGACACAGACATGGCTTATCTTATCTTATAGTGAAAGGCAGAGTCTTAGAACTACAACATAAAAGTCATTATTTTTCTGGTGTAATCATTCTACCTTCTGTTCCTTTGCCTTAAGCTCTCTAACCAAGGTTTCAAGCTCAGAAAGTTTATCGGTGCATTCAGTCAATTCACCGAAGGTTATGGTAACTTTCTTCCTTAGATCGTTCGCCGAGTATTGCAGGAGGTTGCTTCTGGATTTCTCCTGCAATAGTTTGAGGCTGAAGCTTCAAAATGATTCTGTGGTTTATAATCTTCCCCAGTAATGATAACCTATTTACTTCTGCCTTCTCACCGATCTACTCCACTCTCCTGCCTTTTCATTATTTCATTTCAATATGCTCAACCCCATCTTGTTGGTACTATATAGCTAAATTTCAATGTTTCAAGCATTCAAATTCTTTAATAACAGGGAATCAGGTTATTCATAGCTGCATCTTATATTAGACCAATGTGTTTTCTGAAGCACAGTGGTACTTTTGGTTACAATGAGTGTGTGGTTGTATGAAAATAGGTTCAAGGGTATATGTAACAGGTACACGGATATCTGCAACAGGTACAAGGATATCTGTAACAGGTACAAGGATATCTGCAACAGGTACAAGGATATCTGCAACAGGTACAGGGATATCTGCAACAGGTACAAGGATATCTGCAACAGGTACAAGGATATCTGCAACAGGTACAAGGATATCTGCAACAGGTACAAGGATATCTGCAACAGGTACAAGGATGCATGAAAACAAGAAACAAGTGGTTGAATATATGATGATCTCAACACATGAAGACCAAGAATGTGGGATAGATGAATGTAAAAGTGCCAAAAAGAAATAAAAATATGAAAAACAAAAGAGAGCCAAGGGAAGAGGGCTTAATGAGTATGTCAGAACAACAATGAGGTGAGAGTATGATAAGAGGATGGTCAGTGTGGCATGCTGGAACAAGTAGTGTAGAGCGAGAAAGAAAAAAAGTACAATGAAACACCTAATCCCATCCCATTTTGGGCTCAGAAATCTACTTAAATTATCCCACTAAAGGAGAAGAGTTTGGTTCCCTGATAACGAGGAAAACATTAGGTTAGGTTAGGTTCTTGGCCTGAGAACGAGTGAATCCTAGTATGATGGACTACCAGTGGCCTCCCTGTAGGACTGAAACCTTTGTGGATACATAGTACAGTACTGTATTTATGTTCTATATATAAATGCTGTGCAAGAAAATAAAACAAAAATTATAATATTCAACAAATTAAAAAATAACCATAATACAAATACTTTACTAACAAAATATATATATAAACAAAGGAAAAATATAATTATACAGGAAACAGAATTAAAAAAGACAAAGGGAACAAAATTATATTGTCTATATGAAATTACCAATGTGATGGGTTACAACACAACTGCACAAAGCACTAATACAAATGAGATTTAAAAGAACACAGTGGATTTATGATAACACTGGATTTAAGAGATTATTTTATAAGACCCAGACAAGCTTTACTGTTTATAAGATAACACACATACACACCCAGTTCACATGTCAAAACAACCATCACCAGTACCATTAATACACTGAGACATATTCATCATTTTAATACACTCAGCAGCCTTAACCCATTCACTACAGGGATGCCACTTTCAACACATGTCTTCTATTTGGCCAATACCAGATAATTTTATTCAGCTTAGAGAGAATCCAACATCCAGAGGGTTAAATCCTCTAACAGTACATGATAATATTTTCTAACTCTCCCGACACGTAGAGACAGAATGGTCGGTGAGTTTAATTTACCGATTATATCTCGAGGATTTTAAAATCTTAATCACTCTATCTTATCAGTCACCTTAGGCCTTCACCTTCCCCTTCCCAGCCCCCACTACCTAAATCATTACCCATAAACATAAAACATCAACTGCCAATTTATCTTTTAAAACCACTGGAGGAAAAACCAAGTGCATGTCAAACATTTATAGACAAAACAACAGCAAAAAATACAACATTTATTTATCAGTGCCATTTAAAAAAAAAATCACACAAATGCAGACTCATGTATCGCTCCCTCAAAAGTCATAAGCCAGCCAGTTTGATGTGGAGTTTATATTTTAAAAGCATATACTGTACACAGTAAGTACATGTACCTTCAAATGTCAACACAATAGAGGTTCACATTACACATTACCAACATTATTATTCAAAATATGTTTTATTTCATCCACAGTGGCCAGTTTATATTCTGTTACTGTGCTTTGTGAATCTCTTAACACCACATCGAGACAACAGGAGTCATAGTGTTTATTTTTAAATTCATCGATCCCCTCCGTAAAGATACTTTTTGAAGCGAGTGTACATAACTATAAGAGTTGAAAGACTGATGACGTTTTACATATAATACAGTTGGCTGCAATACTTCATAAAAAATAAAAAGGGAAGTGTGTGATAAAAATAGACGAGACAAGAATAATGGGAAGGAATAATGATTCTTCTGTGTCCAATGGTTAAGTGGGTAGCATCCAAACTTGATAATTTTTGGGGGAGACTTGAGGGTGTTTAATTTATTAAAACAATATTATGATATAACAGAGAATAACAAGGTATTAATTAATGAAAAAGCTGGTGAGTGTTTGCCTCATATTAGCATATAATGTAGCTACTTCCAAACTCAACAAAAGGCCATGTCCTGCAATTTAAAACTGTACAGTACAGTACTGCATTCTGAATCACACCAGATTAACTAATGTACCAACAACATTTTATCAACAAAAAACCCAATGCATATCAGTGATGCAAAACCTATCATTGAAATACTGTATAACAAGGTAACATTATACTGTATGAAGGATCTGATTTATATAGAACCCCCATACAATAGTGAGGCCTTGAACTGAACTCATCACATAATAACCAAGCAAAGAAAAAACCTTGACACAGAATGAGCTGTATTGCCTGAGTTGTTAAAACACTGACTTGCCTTTCCAAAATAAAACCTTAATGAAGACTATCCAATGAGAGAGAGTGAAAGAAACCCTAAAAAAATATCACACTTGAGGAAAGACCTACTGTATGCCTGCCTGGGAAAAATCTACGGGATACTAACAAACTGTCTGACCGACAAAAAACTGGCTGGTTCAGTCTTTAAAGGTGGATTTTTAGTTTACATTGAGTTTCATTTTAGTATTTTCAATGATAAAATACCTCTGCCAGTTGTTCCTTGACGGTGCCCATCTTGGCTTCAAACTCGCGCTCCACGTCACGTTTAGTCTGAACAACAATATCAGCTAATCCATCTGAAGCCCTCTGAATTTCCTCACACTCTTTCTTAAGTGCTACAAGTTCTGAATTACAAGTTGCTAGTGAAATTGTGAGATGTGTTCTTTTCACTGTTACCTATAAAAATAATAATTACACTAGAAAACACCTGTACTTCTCTCCTCTCAATAGACAACTCAACACACAACACAGAAGCTAATAGACACAGGTAGCTGGTGAAATATGACATCTACTGTACGTCAAGATTTTCGCAGATTACTAGTTTGTCGCAATAAACCGAAAGTGGGGAAAGATTATATGCGTACTGTACATTCTCGCTCCACTGCACAGACATAACCAAACCGTAATAGTGTACAGTACTTCACGTTCTATTATACAGTACATGTCAGTTTCTAATAAGCACCAAAAGTAAATAAATTTGAACAGTTAATCCTTAACCAGCAGCAAAGAATTCCCTAGTCCACCACCATGTGCACAAAAATGGAGTGCAAGAACATGAACGTCCAATGATGATGGCCGCTATTCCTACAGCTAACGTCCACTGATGATGGCCGCCGTACAGTACTACATACACCAAGACTTAAATTGTTAGTTAAGACAGTTGAATTGATGACAAAATAATACCCCTGAACAAGCCAATTACTACTGCATTAGTAACAGCTACAGCAATGAACCTCTGCTGTTGTCCATTAACCTGATGCCATTCCAATAAGCCAACTTCATATTGGTATTGATAATGTTACATTGTACTAGATCAACACCAAGCCTGTATGGTAAATCTATATAAACATCATTTAGGAATTACATATTAAACAGCACTACATGAAAATCACCCAAAATATATATCTCTTACATATTTTTAAACCACTCAGGTCTTGTTGGCTGGAGGGAGGAGAGGACAGTGTGTTAACAAGCTAATAAAAAACTCTAAATAAACATTCAAATATTTCTACAAAACTAATCAGTCTCATAAAAGAGTAAACAACATGACTATAACAAGACTGCGAAACAGAAGAACTCGAGTATGATTTTTTTTGAGAAACTCGGAACAAAAGTCAACAACTCTAACATCAAGACATAAACACAGGAAATATTTCAAAGCAATACTGTACTGTAGTCTCTGACAGGCACTGATAGATAGATTACTAATAAGATATAGATAAATAGATAGATACACAGATAGATAAAAACAGAGATATATTGAATAAATATCTATACTGTACATCTATCTATCTATCTACAGTATCTATATTGTACAGTATAAGAATTATTCCCCTGTAACATTCACACTGCTTGCCAACACTGTCAGCCAAAACATTAAATAACCTATTAATGGAGTGTCTGAAAAGAAAGGAATGTTCTTATTGTTCAGCTCTGTCCACTAATCATCATGAGCTCTGAACAGTGAACATTCTGTACAACACTTAAGTACTGTATAAAGTTCCCAACACATGGCTTCTGTGTACCAGTTACCATTCTTATCATCATTTTATGGTCAATGCTTGGCTGAGGTAAGGTGAGCTACTGCTTCTTTACAACTCCCTTACCTGCTCAAGTTGTCTTTTTAGTGTGTTGATGAGAGTGTCCTTCTCAGCGATGGCCTCCACCGCATCATCCCGCTCTGTGACCAGGCGGAGGTGGGTGTCCTTGGCCTTGACAAGATCAGCATCACGATCTTCTATCTGTTGTGCTAATGTCTCCTAAAATAGTAATAATAAAAAATAAAATAAATAGAAAAATATAAATAAAATATATATTAGACACCAGTGTACCATGCTGAAAATAGTCTAGGCATGTGCAGTTTGATCAAAACATCATTAAAAGCTTGAAGCAAGTTGAGATTACCCCTTGGAATATAAAATTAGGTTAGGTTAAGTTAGGCTTGGTTTAGGTTAGATAGCTTTTGATTGAACTACACATGCTCAGAACATTTTCAGCAAGGTACAGTCTCAGCATCTCAGCACATAACACTTGTATAATTTTTTTTAATGATTTACAGAATATTGTTAAGTTAAACCCAGCCATGTAGAATGCTATGTACCTGTACAGTACTGTACTGTACATAGGCTACCAGCCCTCCTAGTATTGTTCCATCTTCCAAATCTTCACTATATGATTATTAATATATTTATTCCTCACTGTATCTGTCACCTCAGCTGATGAAAAACTTATAGAAGAGAACAGTACAGACAGACCCAAATCTATGAGTTACAGTCCTGTAAAACCTCTCGTAAATCAATTTTTAATAAAACTAATTCCTCATAAATAAGGGTCTGCCTATAGAGTATTACATATTATGAATGACCAATCACAAAACTCCTTCATATGATGTGAATTTTCTCCACATGACTTAAACCTTTAGAAGTAAAAAAGAAAAAATGGCAACACTATCAACAGATGTGTATTAACCACAGGTGTGTACAGTATACCTACCTAACTAAAACCTCAAATGCCAACCATCATTCATGTCCAAACACCTGATATACTTCAATTCATTAAGAAGACTAGAATTAGCGTTCAAGTGTGGAAATTTGTTGTACCTCATTAGAGTAAAAATAAATATAATGTACAGTATTCCAATGAGAAGAGAAGAGAATAAGAAAAGCAATACAGTATAAAGATAAAATAAACCGGGTTATGAGACTGTCTGCATCATCACTGGAACCACAAACTGTCTGGCTCATAGAGGTCATCTTAATAATCACGAGAATATGGACAACCTCACTGCTTTGATTCACAGATACACAAAAGAAGTTGAAGAGACCCACCAAAAGCTTAAGTTGTACAAGTAAGCTGTGTTCAGCAAGTTATGTAAGGTATCCCTACTTGTTCACCTTTATATATTACAAAGTTGTAGAGTCCCCAGAAAAATCTTTCAGTGTTTTTAAAGTGTAAAATATCAGCCTTTAAACATCACAAAAACTCAACTCCAAGAATACGAAAAACTGGAAACTATGAAAGAATTTTAGACAAGAAACACTTTTACTGTTCTTCAGATGCAACACAATACAACTCACAATGCGTTCTTGCATCTTGATCAGTTTGTTCTTCAAGTCAGTTATCTCATAAGTTTTCTTGCTGTTATCCTGTTCCTTGTTCTTCAGTAAGTTTTCTCCCTCTTCTAACTTCTTTTTTAACTTGGCAGATAAACCGTCCATTTCATGTACGGTTTCTTGTAGCGCTGCGTTCTTGTTGTCCGACTGTTCCTGCTTCATGGCACTGAAATGTAAGAAAGTAAACGGATCTGTGAGTTTTATCTCAAAAAATAATTTAATAATAATAATAATAATAATAAAAATAATAATAATAATAACAACACCTATACTGGTAATAATAAACAAAGCAGACATTTTAGGCAACATCTTAAGCCCCACCAGAAACAATACAGTAGTATAAAGACAACGAGCCATCACAAGGTCACACAAGATTGAAATGTTAAGTGATACAAGACTAAGGTTCTTCACCACACACTGACCGTACACTTACAAGTAGCTAAATCATCTTATCCTAGTTTTGACACTCGGTGATTCTTCTCATAAATAGTGTCTCATCAAGGGATTATTTTACTCATTCTTTTTATCTTTTATTCTTAATTTAAATATATGGTAGTACCTGTACTAGTAAAATTATTGTTATGATCTAGACGTCAGATTCATCAGAATGAACCACTTCAGGGAATTTCTTTATAACAGAAAATTTGGTTCTTACCTCATGGATAGAAAAAACTAGGTATACAGGTATTACAAATTTCCTTTTCTGGTTTTTCGGTGTTTTTATCCTTAATATACTTCTCCACAACATGGGAAGCTATCAGAGAAGCTGCCATTACTTGTTTAAACATGACCCAAGAGACAAACAACATTTCAGACTTTATTTCTTCCATTATCTACACAAGAAAACCTGGCAGCAGCTTATATTATTTATATAAAAATATTAATACTCTACAGTATACCAAAAATAACAAGAATTTATGGCAATTATGGTATAGTAGTTCATCAAATTTACCTAAGCAGCAAAGACTCTTCTTCTGAAATGACATAAATAACTTATTGTAAATAACATAAACCAACCAAACCGGAACTAACTTCCTAGGATTGAAACGTATCATATTGTCATCTATTTCAGGTTATATTTACCCAATAAAAACGAAATGGAAAACAAAAATCGGGATTTTGAAATTCCTCTACCCACTTTGTTCTTTTCATGAGATAAGGATCATAAGACACAAGTTTTCTTCTGTAGAAAATTATCCATTGGCTCCCTCTCATGAGCCTAATGTCTCAAGTATTACCCATAAGGATTCCTTCACAAAATAACAAGGAAAAGGTGGTATTTGTCTCCTAACTTTTGTCAACTACTGAGATATTTATGACATGAAAAAATTAAGTAAACTGTTTACAACATATCAAGACAGGGACAATACACTGACAGAGCGCATGTGATATATATTTTAATGGTTGTTTTAGGCAGTGTTGGGCATGAGACAGTGAAGACAGCAAGAAGTAAGTAATACACATGCCAGGGGTGACACACACACTCTCTCACCTTATTTTAATCTCTGCTTGTAATTTTTCCAGTTCTTGTTGTGCGTCGGCATTTTGTGAAGATAACGTCCAGTAATTAAAGCCTAAGATGAGGATTATTATGACTAAACCCACCAAAATAAATGGGGGTGTCCGGCCACTGCCTCTTCGTATCATCTTTACTGCCACACAACCAGTTTGTCCCGATGAGTTCGTCAGTTCAATCGCATAAAATGTAAACCAATTTATGCATAAATATTTGTTATCACCTATATTAAATACTATTTTCACAACAAATTAACAATAATGCAATTCCTTAAGTATTAATTAATGTTTTGATGTGATAAGCAGTTGATACATCGAAGTTTAAGCCGTGGTCAGACTATAGGTCGGGACACTGTCCACAGATGACAACACAGGTGCCTGGCAACTTTATAGTCATTCAACAACGCAGATTATTTCCTCTATGACGTTAAGTATATATATAATAATAAATATATACAGTAGTACATTAAATAATACATCCAGTGGTCACATGATATTGTTGTATATTCAGATTTTAGGGTTGGTATAACACATGTTTATTAATGAACTTAACAACATTACCCTCTAGTACTAAGTAAATAATTCTACTCATTTGATATTTCAACTTATTTTACCTTGGTTTATAAATAATAACCCAATTTGGATGAAATTTAACTTAATTGTGATTCAACTTACATATTTTCTGCCTTGAAACAAGTTCAGTGAACATAATGGTGAATGAATTAGCTTGATTTATTTCCTACTCCACGTCTACATAACTGCCCTGGTAACCCCGGTGTCTGTAACAACAGGTACCTGGTGACTCACAACTGCTGCACAGATTCACTAAGTAACAACGAGAGACAGATGGGGAATGTTAGAAATCAATGAATTGGAATAATGACGGGATTGTGGCAGCTCTAGGAAAAACACACAAATAATGTTATATATCAAAACCGGCATTGTGTGAATATTTGAACAACTTTACAAACATTAACTTTTACGGGCATAGCCCACCCGGGCACAGGTCATTTTATGACCCACTTCAAGGCCTGGTGGACGAAAATATAATAAAAAAAAAAATAAAATAAAAAAAATAATAAAATTAATGAAACAGTATAAATTATAAAAATAATGTATATAGTACAGTAGTCCCGTTACAGGTTATCTCACAATATATTTTACCGGATATGAAAGCTACAAACGTGTTGGCGTCACCTATTAATTCATGCATATTAGATTGCAAAATTTGATAATTCATTGTGAAATTTGATAATTCAGTTCACTTCAATGAAACTATTTGTTCATGCGCAAGTCCATATTTATCGCCCACCTGTACTGTACTATAATTAAAGTTACATGAAGCTTTTTCAGTATCATGAAATACAGGTAGTCGTCGACTTACGACCTATGCGACTTACGTCTGTTCGACTTTACGACCGGCGGTACGACAGTTTTGGCCCCAGCCCCAGTGTAAATAATAAACCAATTGTACTGTAGTATGCAGTGATTTACTTAAACCTGACGACCGTAACAATAATGAACAAAGAAAATGTTGATAAAATATGACTTAAAGATGATTATATTATCATTACACATTACAGTATAATATACGTAAGGTAATTATAACATAGGCCGACTTACGACCAGATCAACTTACGACCGGTCGGCCGTAACCAATCTAGGTCGTAAGTCGACGACTACCTGTAGTACTAAATCAGTACAAAGTACATAGTCCGGCAAGTAATAAAACACTGCATATCCAGTCTTGCCAAATGTCCATCTTTATCTGAGAGAGAAGCCTTTGCATGACCAATAACCTACTGATTATGTTTCATCAAAATAAATCAACATACTTTTGGAGACTCCAATGTCAATCATATCCAGCATCTAAACTATCCATTCTAAAATATTGTAAATATATTCTCTCTTGGCTAATATCCAACTTGTATCAAAATTGACCCAAATGCTTCTGAAATAGTGTAGAAAGAATGGCTAGTATGCTGATAAGTGGTAAAAATAAAAAAAACAATAAAAAATAATTGGTCAACATATTTGTCTTTGATTTGTGATTTGTATGACGTTTATATAGTGTGGTGTGTGTACGTGTATTTATATTTGAACTATACAGGAAGTGGTTCTTTAATTAGACAGTATCAACACATTGAATTCCCTTACGGTCACTGTCCATTACTACAGTATCTGGGCACTGTCTCATTGATACCTGACAACAAAAGCTGTAAGAGATTGTGTAGTTTGGAGAAGTGTCATCAGATAGTCCATATAAGTGTGGAAAATGGTTGTAAAAGAATGATAATATTCAAGAAACATTAAATGGTGCTGGTAATTACTGTTGCATCTTGTACAGGTGTCTTGTGTGGTACCAGTTCTATGTAAACAACAGGTAAACCCACTTGGGTCCCGTTTCCCTCCAGCTGTTTTGACTGATAGTCTCTAGACTGTTTGTCATAAGGCCACAGTTGGTGAGACAGAGTAAATATTGGTCAATATTTGAGTTGTAAAAAAAATATTTCTGGTTAGAAAGAAAACAGCTCCAGCTTTCCTGGTGTTTGGAGACTTACGAATACTGTACCTCACAGGTAAGTGGTACCCGAGTGTATAATGCCTGGTCTCTGTGAATAGCACAGTACTTATTGACACTAATAAACCCCTTTCCCCCACAGCTGTTTCCTGATGTCATTCCATGTTTGATTGAGAAGCTTTTGTGGAGTCAATGACAGGAAATTTGAACAATGAAATTTAATGAAAAGTGATTAAGTATTCAGGTAAAAAGCAAGACAATAAATTATTTAAAGTAGTACTATTCTGTATAATTAACTTACCTGCATACAGTATTGTACCAGTTTTCATGTTCATTCCCAGTTTGTTTTCCTCATATTTTTGGTTAACCAGATGTCACACACTACAAGTAAGAAGAGAACAAATGAGGATGTAAGTTATTATGGGTAGTTTGTTATTGATAAGAGCAAGTTTCATACCAGATTCCCATTAATCTTTAAATGCTAGCCATCACCGGTGGAGGTTTCATGTGTTCCAAGTTTTGCACATATGGGGGGGGGGGGAGGAGGAGTAGGTAGTTCATTTTCCTAACATATTTGGATATGGTCTAACATTGACACTTACGGTACATTAATATTCTATCAAAATGTAAAGAAAAGTTTCCACAATGTAATTCTCTCCATAATACTGAATATTATTACCACATTCATTGTACAATACACAATTCTTTTTGAAAATTTTACTAAGTGAATGTTGCTCTTTATAACCATGCCTCTCCTCAACACCTCCATATTTGCCCTCTTACCAATTTTAATGCTGTTAGTTACAGTATTTCTTAATCACAATTTCATAAATTAGTCCCTTACAATATCTCCAGTCATTGTACAGTATTGTCACGTGTCAATGTTTCTCTAAATATGCACAGGGGATCCCCCGACTTACGAACACCTGCCGATACAAACAGGATTAAAGTTTAAATTTATGGTACAGTACAAGTATTTTATTTACCTGAGGACTTATTTTTTACTTAGGGTACATTTACTGTATTTTGTCATTCTATTTCTTCTTTTGTCTTAAATTAAGTGATTTTAGATATATATAAGGACTTAGGCTATGATATACAGTAGATTTTAAACATTGTTCTGTAAATACGGTATGCATATAGCATGTGTTCCAACTTGCGTACAAATCTGATTTAAGGATGCCCTCAGGAAAGGAGCCTGTTTGTAACCCGGGGACAGCCTCTATATGGGAAGGTACGTTTTTCATGCAGCTGAAGTTTCCATGTCCATGAATCAGTTCACCGGATAGTGTACAGCAGTATTGTTTTAGGAATAAAAACCAATACTTACTGGAAATCCATTATTTTAATATAACTGATTACATCAATGCCCAACATATGCTGCTTTTACAAAACATCTGAATGGACTGCAAAATAGACTGTGTGGTCCACATGAACAACTAAACATGCATCCACCATATTAGAGTCCATTGCACAATTTATGATTGTGGCTCTATGATTTGGTGAGAATATTCAGTAACATCGTACACACCATTTAGCCTCCAAAAATAGCTATGCCTTCTCAAACAGTGAGCACAATCATTGTGCCTCTTTATAAAAAAAAATTAATTTATGCAGATGAGTTTACTCCATCTTTATATCAGTATCTGCTGAATAAAACATCACAATAAGTACCTTTCACTACATCACTAAAAATTTATGCACTCAAAACATGAATTGGTTTTACTATAACAAACATACACTTTAAATAGCATGCACCATGGCAAGTGCAGCCTCACATAATGCTCCCTAACATTTTTCAATATATTTAATCCTAAGATTTTTAATTTGTTTAAAGCTCACCATAATATCTTTGAAACTGTCAAATCCATAATATCCGAGACAGACACGTGAAACTTCAGAGAAAATGTGAGGGAAGTCATTCTCTCAGTACTGTGTATAATTCACAAAATGTTAATAAAGCACAAGACACTGTACAGTGTCAGCTCTTAACACACCTAGGGTGTACAGTACTTGCATGCTGAATAGTTTATTTATTACACGTAATTGCAAAATACTGATGTTAAGGAGGTATAGAAGTCATGGATTTGACAAAGTTTACAGATCACATTCCTAAAAATATATATCTTAGTGTCATTTTAACAAATTATAGATAATATTCCAAAATATTGATAAAATTATTAAATCTGTACTACACTAAAGTTGGATATCTTTTCAAGGATATTTCTTGATAGTGAGCTTGGCTCATAGCTTATCATTTTAACTATTTTACCAGAAGTTTCATACCATTCCTAGGTTGTGACTCCAACAGGCATTTATTTACATCTATATATAGTACAGTACAGTACCTACAATTTACTATGGGGCTGAATAAGCAGCAAGTACAGTACAGTATATGGAAACTTGCCGAACATTTAGCCCGACCAAACCACTTAATATCATCACAGTTAGCAGCCAACAATGACAACAACTCAGCAATGCAACATTAATTTTTCTAGTGAGAGATACAGTATAACTAATGTTCACCTCTAGTGTTAGCTAAGATAAGAATATTTTTATCTAAGTACTGTATACCTGTTGGTAAAACTTCACTATGGGTCCATCACATTAATGTTTTAAGAATAAAATGCATACCAATAGGTATGACAAAAATATTTGTGTTTTTTCACAGAAGAGAGCAACTTTTTATGATACACAGTGTATATTGACTGTTTAATCACTGCTATATGACAACAAATTTGTCTCTTCACGAATTTTTTCTTTCAAGTTTGACTGTGTTCACCTGCCTAACATTTGTCAGTATTCCAATCAAAATTTGTTTTGTGATCTTGTGCTTTTTTATTTCATCTGTTGTGCATCAAATTTCAGAATAATAGCACCATATTTTGATGATGTGCACATTTTAAATCACAGTAACACTAAGACTGAAGAAGGAACTTATATACTACAGACTAATCAAAGTTTATTGAATTTAATGTGACTAGAATACTGTACCAAATGGAGTAATTACCATAGTATTAAACAAAGTATTTGATTTGCTTAAAAGTGTGAATACCACATTCACTGACACTGGCAAACTAGTTTTAGCATATTACTTGTTATGCCTGCTGGTGTTGCTATGATATATATGACAACAATACCTTCAAGCAAAACACTGTGGCCACTGTGGCCACCTATGAAACAAAATGTTGAATACCAGCATAAAATCTTATAAAAAGCTCAGTCAATGTAAATACAGTTGTTAATGAGAAGCTGCCAAGTAGTCTATGACTAAATTTATGATTATGATCTAGTCTTTAAGTAACAACTGAAAATTGTGTAGGAATGAGTGGGTTATCATCATACATGTAGAAGTATAATAAACAATTTGAATAATTCTGGTACTACGAACTTTCTCACTCCTGTATGACTTTGGCACTTCACTCTAGTTGCTCAGACAAGAACACATCACAATATAGATACTGACAAAATGCCAACAACATTCTACATAGATCACCATAACCGAGTTCCTTAAATGGGTATGGAATGGGCTGTTTAAACATGGATTCATCTTTTATGGTTATAAGTGCAGAAAATATGGTTGAAAACAATGAACAGATGACACATAAATAACATATTAATAATCTGTTGCCTTTCAAATTATTGTATATAAATATGAATTTGCTGTAATTAATGTCCTCATAGTTTATCATTCCATAACTGTACAATTTCAGTGGTGAAAATCTTAACCACTTGTATTGTACATTCAAGACTACAAACGCATACAATAAATACATACACCAAAAGAAATACAAAATTCCCCCAAAATAATATTCCATTGTACTACGACCATGAATGGGTTAAAGTGGGCAAGCAATTCCCAAACTTTAAGTGAAGCACAGTAAAATGTCAGACAACCATACCCCCAAAAATCTCAATACTGTATTATATCTTCAAAAATAATGCATAAAAACAAATGAAGAAACAGTATGCAAGTGTTTTTGTTCTTTTTCTGGCCATACTTGCTTTATTTTATTTATCTTTTCACCACTTATTAGGTTAGTACAGGAGGATAATGGAGTCTGGGGAACCTGTAATGTTTGATAAGGTCACACGGGACAACACCCTTCTCACATGTGCCCGGCCTAAGTAGGACTCGAACCTGTGATATACTACTGTATACAGTACTGTAGTATTGGTGAAAGATAAATGCTTTAAACACTAGGCCGCTTGAAAATAGATTACACTACAGTACTTGTATTGTAAATAATTCTCCAAGTGACATATCAACTAAGCTTTCCCAACCTTAGGCATCTTTAATTAGCATTTGTAATAATTCATGAAAGTTGTTATTCACCGAGGGTCGTGTTGCCACATCGCTGACGTAGCGGTGCAATTCAGTAAAGAGCAACAAATCGGTTTCCACAGATTATGACAGTGCTAAGAACACAAAAAGTATATAGAGCTTATTCAGCAGACCAGTTATTGCTCAGTTACAACAAACATCTACAGAGTACTAAGAAATCTACAAGTATGAAATATGGAGAAAATAAACTAAATTTACTTAAACAATTTTCAAGTTAATATGAAAAAGACAATACGACAATATCTTCTAGCAAAGTTCAAATTAAATAATGGTTGAAAAATTAAGAAAATATTCCATGAAAATATTTTCTTATGTAATAATTTTTCATCTAATATCAAGTTTGTTTATTTTGGCAAGTTGACACAGTACTTTGTAACATTCTAATAAACTAAGAATTGTTGCCCACCTGAGGATAAATGCCACCGCACACAATAAGTCTCCAAATTTTGTTGTTGTCGGGAATGTGATAATGCGTATGACAACTAGCACCCCTGAAATTACAAATACAGTGACAAAAATAAATATTATAGTATAAGGTCATTTTTGTATCCGAGAACCCTAAACGATTATTATATTTTAGGACACACTTAACCATAAAACACAGCCTAAAACTCAGACTATTCTTACTACTTATTTTTAGGTTCCTGTTTATTGTATGTCCTAAAATCTAGTCATTAGTTAGGGTTCTTGAATAACAAAATGTTCCTGAATAAATACTACAGTATATAAATACCATATAGGTCATCACTTGTAAATTAAGCTACAACTAATGTACTTTCATGTGAGGATTTTTATTTTGAGGGGAGAAAGATAATTAACTAATGGTTACTGGAAACGTAAATTCTGGTTGACACTGCTGTTGTACGACACTGATGTACTATTCTGTTGGCTCCCATCACGACATGTCCATCATATGTCTCATCTTTATGTACAGTATTTGCTCTGATGCACATATACACACACACACACACACATCACAAACACACACACATTCTTTTGATAACCCACACAGACATCATCTCTCAGCCTGTAATAACCCTCAGACACATACTATCTCCCACCATGTCTGTACCAGTGTGTCTACTTCAACCAAAACAGACCCAGACATCTCCTGAAAATTCATTGGCTTTAATACCTACGTGTAGTCATTGTAAACTGGTAAGCTACTTGATCCGCGACTGACTATAGTTGAGTTCAGGTTAAAAGACTATGGTAAATATAAATTCAAAATTATCAAAATAATCTATACAACACGCACTATCTTTCAGTTTTTCGTGAATGATTGAAAGACAACAGTAACATTGTTCTCGCTTGTTGATGTGTGAGGTCTCCCAAAAGTGAGGACAATGCTGCTGTTGTAATACAGGCATTCATGTGATCTCCATGGAAATCTGTAGGGCAGCGTGTACACATTTTGAGACACCCTCTACAGTACATGTATAATATGTCTTGCCACAACATAAAACCTTAATTACTATATGTGCCAAGATATAGTGACTGAAATGTTTAAAGGAATACTGCATAAGTCACCTAACCTTTTGTATATATAATAAACTACTGCATATAAGTGTGACATGTACCAGGTATAACCATAATGTTGTAGTGTGTGTGTGTGCAACATTTCTACTTTATCAGTGGATATGACTAGTGAAATATACCCTTATAATAGTAACATAAGACTTGAAAACAAATCTTAGTAACCAACAAAGGCACCAAAAGTATGAAAAAAGACAAAGTATAACAGAGAGATCAATACATCCACCTTACAGGGTTGGTGTGTTCACTCCAAACATTTATGGAATGTTGCTTGCTTGATTTTATCGTTTTTGTTAAATGTTGGGTTATGAGTTGATTGGCCAGTCATTCAACTTTTTGTATTGCACTGTTGACACATACTTGACATCGACAGGCTCTTGATTATACAATGTGAACATGTTCTGGTGTTTGTCAAGCCTGGTGGACCTGTAGGAAAATACCTTAAGCATCTCCTCATAATTAAATTAAAGTGAACTTGTGCATTCTATACCAATACAAATTTTTATTCTCCATAGAACTAACACCAAAATCACATTCCACTGTAACACAAATAATAAATTCATTAATAACAACATATGCATTCTAGATAATATTATATAAATACATTATGGTACAATTACATAAACATGGGAACATTTATACAGTAAAACCTCTGAAATCCATTGACAAGTTATCCTGGAGTCTCAAACAACCAGCACCTTTGGGACAGAAAATGAACTTGGTGCTCAAAGAACAGATGATGCACTATTTTGAAGGCCTCACCTCCCACCTTACCCCACCCTTGATGAATACACACATCAGTTATATTTATTTGTGTCAATGTCCATTGTGCAATTTTGTGGAATTTGTACTACAGTACTCATGTGTCTACAGTACTAAGCTCCTTGGATTAACAAATGTTCAGAAAAGACAATGTACAAATACTGTATTGGTATGACCTTATTCCCAACAGGTCTGCATTTCCAAGGGCTTACTGCTTATAATTTCAAAAATATTCATCAAAATTTTGTGCAACATTATGAGGGCAAGTTCCTGTGTATATATATATATATATATATATATATATATATATATATATATATATATATATATATATATATATATATGAGAGAAATAGAAATTTCCAAACAAATCAATATTGAACCCTAGAATAATCATAAAAAAATATATATGGAATCTGCAGCTCAGATAAGTAACATCCTTGGTAGCTCAGATTTAAATTGACTGACAAGACTCGATTTGAATACAAAAATACACCACATTAAAAAAGCAATGAAATTTCTTACCAGTTTTTATAGTGGTACTGTATAAGGCTTTGTCAAATTATATATATATATATATTGCCACTAATACTTGGTAAAAAATACGAAGACTTCTTTCCGAGTTCTCAATTCATCTGATACATGATAATGTACATGATGTCTGGGAAAATATACACACTGCCTTTGAGATACTCGTGCTTGAACTGTATCACAACATTGTCCTTACTTGTTGATGTGCGAAGATGTCCACAAGTGAGGACAATGTTGCTGTTTTAATACAGGATCTCCATGGAAATCTCTTAAGACAGTTTGTATAGTACAGGTAAAAAATTTTCTAAGACAATAACGCTGACAATAAGGGGCAGATAGAGGATGGTTGCCACGACAACATCCATGCGTAATTTTGCATTTCTGTACTACTATTTTTTTTTTTTAGTCAACAGGATAATTTTGTTAATATAACTTAAACTAATAATGGAAAATACTTTGTCACTGCTTGCTCTATCACTATCACAACTCGATTTCATTATTGTCAACCGTTGAGCATCAGTTTATGCTTCACAATCACGGGAAAACTTTGCCATTTGTGCGGTTCCTAAAAACTTTGCAATGCACAACAACTGATGGACTCCACTTGATAATACATCGTACACATCTGAAACTTGTGCTTATATGTTGTACAAAAATAGTCAACTTCATAACATCCTTTGAAAGCCTGTGATTATCATTACCATGCTTTATATATTGTCAGTTTTAACACTAACAGTAATGTACTTAAGCTAGAATATAATGCAATATTAATTAGATATACTGTTTATATAGGAAAGGAAAAAATCTTGATCTATATATTTTCTGAAATATGTAGCCATGATTTCAAACAACTTTACCTAAATGGGATTTTAGCATAGGAAAACATCTTGTGACATTTTCACTAATATTTTTTCCAAATACTATAAACAATTTCACACCCAAATCTTTGAAAGCATGGAACAATATTTTGCAATTTCCAAACACTGCTAGTTAAGGACATGGCATACTCTGGAAAGTCATGAGTTGGCAACACTGGAGACAGTCGACAGCATAGCCAAAGAAGATGCTTTGGCTGGGAATGACTCATCAATATTTAAACATGTGTAAATTATTCTTGTGATGAAGAGGTTCACTGGTTGTTGACTAGTGCAGTAACGAGTGAGACAACTGTGCGGTCCAGCCAGGTAACAGCTCGTGGAATAATGTAACCACCGTCGTAATAGCCGAGATGGCCTCCGTGTTCTGTTTCAATATATAAGGAATTCTTGTGGGTTTCTGGAAAAAACATGAGAAGTCATACAGTAATGTAACTAACTAGTCATGTAGCTAGTAAGATATAACTGTGTATATAATATAAACTACTTTCTCTATCTACAATGTAACATCTTTTCCCATTATTTATATACAGTATGCCAAAAATTATAGCATCAAGCCTTAAGCATTTCCATTATACCAACTGCCTCAACACCTCCACCTGTCAACTACCCACCATCAATGCTTCAAACAAGTAATGTAAGAATATTACCTTAGTTTATATTTTGTAATAACAACATAAGAAAAACTAAAAGTTGTGTTTATATCATCACATTATTTGTTTTGCATAAATTTTCTTGTTGCATCATGCTTGACACAAAGTTGTCTTAAGCCTCACAAACTCACACAACTTGACATTAACAGAAAAGATTTACAGTACGCAGAAATATGTGGCAGACAGTAAGGAAACACAAGGAGTTACATAACTGCTCCTCTAGACAATAAAAACTGGCATTAACTCGTAAAAATCTTCACATTAGATTTTAATTTCCCTGCCAACACCAACACATTATTGTTACATTCATACAGTATAAAGGTGTCCCAGAAAGACTACAGTGCAGCAATATAATAACATAGTAGCTTAAACATAAAAGTTGTGAGTTTGAACTTACTGACAAAAGCTTGTGGAATGCTGAGCATGTCTGGATGCACCAAGGGGTCATCCCTGGCATTGATAAACACAATAGGGACATGTACATTGTGTAAGTAATTTGCAGAGCTGTCGTTTCGATATAACTCTTCTACACTTCGAAAGCCATAAATTCTCCTGAAATCAAAACATTGATGTTCTTTACATGAGGCCTGCCTTAGTATCATTTAAAGTTCTACAAACAATACCTAGATTACTTTTCTGAAATAATATACCATTCCATATTTTTTAAGACAAACAAGTTTATTATTATTGATATGCTGACCTAGTGTAGACCTCATCCAGTTCTGGCAGTGTAGCTGCTGACATGACTCGTCGCTCATCAATGTTATGTTTGCGTTTCACTTCTTCTGTGAGCAATGCTTCTTTGTGTTTAATAATGACTGACCGCATGTTCTCTGTCATAGAGAAGAGATATATGCGTGCCAGGTTGTGCCATTCCAGTAAGTACTTAAGGCCTCTGTAATAAAAGAAAAAAATAATAAATCCGTAAAAAATAATGAAAATGATAAAGAAAAAAAAAGAAGTGAAATGTTATCAATATTCAGTCAATGTCCAAGTTTTTCCTCTTTAACTTTGCCAAACCCAATTATAAGTCAATGGTATACCAGTACAGTATTAGATATATTATTGGGAATATATAAAGTATTTTTATTGACAGTAAATTATTGTACGTGAACTTTTTATTCAGTAATATATCCACTGAAGAACACAAAGCTCATGCAAGATTAATTCAAATCTGAGTACTGTACACCATCACATATACACTTGTCACCATCACTGACATACCATTGTAGCATAAGCTATAACACACAAAAATAAGAGCACTGCACATCTTGACCGAACTTATGGTGCGGCTGAGGAGGACTGTACAGTACTGTAGGTTACAGCGAAATATAAAGTGCTCTCATGTTTCTGTGCTGTACTGTATTGTCTCCTACAGTGAGATTTCAGAGTTATGATTAAGTGATACAGGTATTACATAATATCTTCAGTTACATGTAAGTTTATAAAAACGAATTCCAAACAAGTATATTTAAAGTTCTTGTTGCTATTTGATATACCATAAGTGTCATCATAAAGGTGGTGAGTAAGTCAGCTCCCAAAGGTTTGCCCTAATATTATGAAAACATTCTACGACAATAACTTGTTGAAAAAGTCGTATACAGTACTACACATTTGTTGATTTTAAACAGATACAATCAAACTGACAGGTGCTACATGGAAAAGGTGGCTGTTAAGGTTCCATGATCCCTGGGTCCTGTCACTCTTTATGTAAGTAGATAAACACTCAAACATTAACATCACCAATCCTTGGATATGACTGTGAAGGAAAGTGAGGAGAAACACAAGCAACCTTAACTTACGCAACAGCATCATAGCCCTGACAGATTGCAATGGCTCCAATGATGTTGTCTGGACGGACTCTTGTCATCTCTCCTAAATATTTGGTCACAATGTTCCCTCCCATGCTGAAGCCAACTAAGAGGAGCTTTGTGTCTGGGTGTGATTCCACGAACTTTGTCAGCATCAAGTGTAACTCATCTGTTTGTCCTGTAAAGATTAAAATTATAATTAGTAAAACATTTCAGAATTGAAAAGCTACATTGATTGCATTTTCTCTCTGGGAAATTTATGTTACAAAGCACACTGAACTCTATTGTACAACTGTCCCATCCAGCCACAGTACAACAAAAACATCGAATTAGTTTATGTATGAATACAAATCATAGACAACTCATCACTGCAATACGTGAAAAAGCCCAGCAGCTAACCATATCGGAAAATCCTTGGGCTGGTAACTTTGAGGTGTGGAAGGACGCCTAGATGGTTGAGTACCACACACCGGTAACCCTGTGAACACGTTAAAGACACCAGGGACCGCACGTATGTACTCTCGCTACTGTTGGCTATTCCTGGGCAGACAGCAATAGTGTAGTCCTCTGGAATAAAAGAAACAATAGTATCAATAGTATCTAGTTTAGTACAGTTACACTATGGGTGATGAGGCTATACTGTTTAATGCTTGTTGAACCAATTTGACTGAACATCTATCTATCTATATACTGTACTGTATCTATCTATTCATCCATCCCCTCTATCTATCCAGCTATCTATCTATCAACAAATACAACACATACATTTCTTTGTTTCTCGCAACATACATACATACATATATACTCATATTCATACATACATACTAACACAACATACACACGACATACATACATACACAACATACGTACGTACATTCATACATGCATAAATACATACATACATACATACATACCACTGAACTGAGAGGGACCTGTTGGATCATACACATCCCAAGTGACTGTGGCGCCGTCCTCCTGTCTGGCAGCAATACGCCGAGGCATCACATTAGGGCAGTAGGTGCGTCCCACAGTGGCATGAACGATAGTCTGAAGGTGTCCGCTGCAGCCCCATAGTCTTACTGGGACATACCTGTGAAAATAAAAGCCACGTCAGGAAATGTATAGCATGAAAACAAAATACCTTCGTTTTCTAATTACTGTAAGCTTTTATTTTTCAGCTCTCTCTCTCTCTCTCTCTCATCTACTACAGTATTTGCTTCAGTCTCACAAACCAAATTCTGTCTCTAAAATACTGTACTTTTTCTCTTTCGTCTCTCACTCTCCTACCTGTACCTCACCTCTCACACACAACACTCCCTCTCTCTCACCTGTGCCTCACCTCTCACACACACAACACTCTCCCTCCTCAAAATCGATCCTGGTGTGGTGAGGGCCGCCAAGGTCACCCCAGCCACCCAGAATGTTATATACTCTTCCCTAACGTAAACAAGAGGTGATAATTATAATGAGATGGGAGAAGAAATGATGATGGTATAATGATTCACCTGTAAGTCATTAACACAGACAACAGGTATACACTACACTTCCTTAACTGATATTTCTAAAAAGTTGGTGATTCTGGCCGAGGAGGATGTTTGTGGGAATTCTGGCGGGGAACCAATCAAACTGCGTGCAGCAAACGGGAGTTGTGGATACCGACACGAGTGTTGGTGTCAATATTTACCATAGCCAGAGTTTACTGCGATGGTGGGTGATGGTGGTAGTGATTGTTTGGGTGGTGGTGATTGGGTGTTGGTGGTGACTGTGTAGGTGGTGGTGACCAATTGGCTATGGTGTTGAGTGTATGGACAGTCATGTTAATTAAGAATGTAAACAGTGATTATATTTAGTTTTATATTTACAAATAATTTACATAAGGACATCCATAAAGTTATTAATCTTGAAGTGGAATAAACCGAACGGATGAATCTTCAGGAAACCGGTTGTTTTGTTTTCGTTCACTTGTACAGACATCGAGCTCCCCGGGTCCTTGGTACTGTCATCTCTCTCTCAACACTGTCATCCATCACAGGGAATGACAGCCACTGAGAGTAAGTGTGGTGGGCAAGATGAAGCAGTTGTGGGAAAGGGAAGAGATTTTTTTTTGGGGGGGGGGGGGGGAGGAGGGAAAGACTGAGGGAAAGAGGAAGAAGTGGAGGAATGGAGGGGGTGGGAGAGGTCGGGGAGGCAGTGTAGGTCGGCGTGGCACGTCTTCTTTAAGGCGTGCAGGACCTGTGGCCTTTACCGCAGTGACACAGCTGCTGTACCCCGCGCCTTCCCTCCAGCCTAACCATGACTTTTGTTTATGATACACCACCTAGCCAAACCTAACCATGACTTCTTTTGTTTTGTTTGGACAAGATCTAGCCTAGCCTATACACGCATTCCTTCTTCCAGGGCAAAAGTTCGCCTATTCTAACCTAAAGCTCCCTTGCCTTGCCTGCCAAACCGAACCTTAACCTTAAAATCCAGCAGATGGGAGTTTGTCTCTTGTGTTGAGATTAATGTCTAGTGGAGAACTGACTGGTGAAATTTTCTCCTGTACGATAAATCTCGGAGGACGTAAGCCTTTATATTATCTGCAGCAAAACAATTTGAGTCTGGCCCGGTAGGAATTTTGTCCTCTGGGAATGGTACCCACGTTTAGGCACCATTGACCCGAGTCCGTATAAGAGTTCAAGTACTCCACCAACCCGGAAATCACGGTGTCAGAGTTGGTCTTTTGTGTTGGATCAGGCTTTAATATTTCAACAACCTGGCCGCCAGCCCCTCATGACACGTGACGTCATATAGAGAAGGAGGAAAAGGTCAAGCTGATGAACCGAGACAAAGGAGACCTCGTATTGCTAAGGTAGAGATGGATAAACAGATGGGTAAATAGACTTAAGGATTATGTAGCGCTTTGAGAGAGAGAGAGAGAGAGAGAGAGAGAGAGAGAGAGAGAGAGAGAGAGAGAGAGAGAGAGAACTGCACCATATAATAACAACACGCTGTGCGGTACTACATGTTACTCGCGAACTCCGAATTCCGCCGACCTCGAGCCCTCTCCAATACTGCTCAATTATCCCAAACATGCGAGTGATCTTATCTGAGGAACAAAAATAACTCATAACATGTCTATTTGGGTTCAAAGTTCAACGCGAATGAATAATATAACAATTTCAATCCATTCCATGACATTTTCTTCTTGCATTAATATGTCACCTAGATTGAATATTTAACCAATAACAAATATATATATATATTCTCTTACTATATTTACTCCTCTCAGATGGACCAAGAGTATATGTGAACGCTGGGAGATTCTAGAATGGTCCACGGGTCTAAAAATAGTGCACGATTATCAATTCTAACATCCCGTCTAATATCTTGCAAGTCACATAACCTCAACACAAGCTCCTAAAGGATCACAGTCACACAATAAACAAATTCGAGTCAATGGTTCATCTAAAATTCTAAACTAAAGCACAAATTTAACGTATATAATCTTTTTGTATAGATCTGTAGGTCAAGTTTGTCTCCGAGAAATAATTGAACCTTATCAAGTGTAGATAGAAAGTCATTGTAATTTTGATGGTCTTGTTGATATTTTTGGTTTTAGCTTGAATTTCCTGGTTGGGTTCATTGCAGATTTTTACTCACAAGGTTCCTCGAGGGTTCATCTCAGGCTCTACACCCTGAATTGACAGCTAGCGAGCGACAAAGACAAACTGATCAGTCATGGTGTGTTTTTTGGTTAACGGTTATGGGGTGTACGGCGCCATTTACGATGACCTTCTTGCCCTGGTCTTTTTCAGCAATATCGCCTTTAATACATGGAATCCTGCACTTTTCGAAGCAAGTTTCCTGGTGGGAATTATTAGCTAGTGCTGTACTCAAAATATCGAAACTTCGAGATCTCTCCAGAGCTTCAAAAGGGTGGTATTCCTGAAACAAGATCAGGGCAAGAAGGTCATCGTAAATGGCGTCGTACACCCCACGACTGTTCTTGCAATTGGCCCAGAGAACGAAGACTTGGATCTCAAAGCCGCTTTAAATTTTACCTTGAACGTTACCACCTGCATTCGTCACCGTGGTCTCGTTATGATGCATCCGTTAAGTTTCCTTCCCATTGTCTCAAAGTTTCATCCAATTTTATTAGTTTGAGGTGTTGTAGTGAAGTACTGTCCACCTTAGCTATGAGCGGCGAGCCAAAAAGAATGTTTCAAGAGACAAGAGGCTACTGAAAATCTGTAAAAGGTATATGCTGATGGATTCTCTAATCCTCTAGGACGAATCAGAACCCAAAAACCTTCAAAAACTAGTTTTATGATTGGTTCTCTCTAGCTAGCATCTACAAATTCCAGAGCAGTCGTTATCATACGTTTCATAAGAACTTAAAACCCATAAAAAGGTGTGTATCTATAGCCATCATCCGAACAAATAAATATGAACTCAAATCCAGCCCAAAGTATATAATGATTGGTTCCCTGGCTAGTAGCGTTAAAAGGGGGTGGGGGGATTGGCTGCTCTTGCTGGGAGATGCATCATCCATTTTGATAACCCTGCCGGCGGATCATGAACATCGCATCTAATTATATTTTAATTTTCAATTATAGCTTTTTTTCTGGGTCAATGGTGGGGGAGAGGGAGCCAGACTCACCGTGAGGGGTCACCTGGGATTAATGAAACTCGCTGGGCTGGGTGCACCTTTAAGGAGAAAAACCCACCTTTCTAAAATTAGCCTAGTCTAACTCTTATCGGACCAAACCTAACCTAATCCATCCAACTATCTAACCTAATCAGCTTATAATTACCCTTCTTGAGCACCAAACCTACCTATTTAAGAGACTATAGAGATAACAACTATTCTTTAACCTCAAGAGTGGCTCACATTCTCACTCCACATTTTGTTTTCCCGCGGCTTCCTTCCCAGGAAAATCTGACTCGAGTTCTTTTTAAACAGGAAACATTAAGTGTACTATCTTAAATGTCATCAATAACTACAGCTAATAAGGGCGCGACGATGGTACACGGTATAATATGGTGGTATTCGAGACTCTTACGATAATTCTGATATTTTGGACGATATATTTGTTAAGAGGAATATTCATGGAAGGGTTTAGAGGTATATTCATGAAAGGGTTAGACTCTAGAGGAAGAGTTAGAGGAATATTTATGGAAGGGCAGTACCGTACACACACACTATACCACGCCAGGCCAGGGTGGATATGCTTATACCATCACTTGCATCATTATTGGGTTACAAACATGCATCAGCGCTTGTGTAATGTTCAACTCAGACTGTTGATATACGGGAAGCGTTTCTGTGTATGCAAGAGATGCAATTAAGCATTAACTTATATTCTATACACCGGTAAAAAAAAAATGTTGACCGAATCACTTTTGTACACATTATTTAAAACTAAATAAGCTGATACTGTAAACTGATAATAATGACTTTATTTAGCTACTCATCTGACTCATCTCTGGCAATGCTTTTATACTAGCACGACTAACGGTAGCTACACTTAACCCATGCCTTTGTTAACTATTGATCAGCTGACTAAATGGTTATGGAAGGAAAAACAGCTGTTATTATTCTTCATGGTAAACAAACACCAAGAAAAACAACAATATTCTTTAACTAGACCATAATTTCTAAGTATGAGGATTTCAATTACACACCAGCTTATAAAAATATTCTACGTACATTTTTTTTCTCGATTTTACGATTTTAGCAAAGAACATCTGATAATAAATTCTCTTGTTCATAAAAAGGTATTCAGAGGTGAGCTTTAAAAGAGTGAATGTAATATAACCTGGAAGAGATTACACCATTAATTGATACAGGTAGCATGCGGCTAAATGACTCACTCACTGGTACTAGTCTCTCTCTCAGTAGCTCCAGGCTCTCTCTCTCTCACTTAACACAACAATAATATAATCTCGGCACTAACCTAACCAAACACGTACCATTATACAGCCAAGAGAAGATACAGTAATATACATACCACCACCAATATGTATTATTACCAAACATATGATTATTAATACTTGAATGTGTATTGTCAGACTGTATACATCTCCAGACGATTAGTATTAATATCTTAAGACTATGTATACAAAACCTCTCATGTATACAGAAAAATACACCCAGACATCAACACAATTCAACACCCATGACTGTATATACACCCCCCCCCCCCAACCCGTGTGTGTATACAGCGAGGCTCTCCAGATTGAGTATACAAGAGTGGTCAACGTTTGGCCTCACACACACATCCCACCGGAAGTGATCTGTAATGTAAATTTTGTCCTCAACGACCTCCTCCTCCTCCTCTTGACGACGGCCTCTTCCTACTCTTCCTCTTGACGATGGCCCTTCCCTCTTCCTCCTCCTCATGGACCCTCTTTCCCTCCCTCTTACTCCTCTTGAAGACGACCCTCCTCCTCTTGAAGACGACCCTCCTCCTCTTCTTCAATAAGAGGAACATAAGTGGGTCATCTCCCCCTCCCCCGGTTGTTGCTGTCGGCATATTCAACTTCTTAGTCACATAATCTGAGTATTTCCTGTTTATACGGGAGCGTCGTGGGTACAGTAAGTCATATGTGGGGAATAATTAATCTCTCTCTCTCTCTCTCTCTCAAACACACAAACTTCACACAACAACAAACAACACATATACAGAAGGTAAACACAGCACTAAGGAGGAGCAGGTGTGTGTGTGTGTGTGTGTGTGTGTGTGTGTGTGTGTCATTATAAAGGGGAAGATAGTAATTATTTTATCAAGGTTGGTATTGTATATTGTCTTGTTGAACCTGAAGTCTCTCTCTCTCTCTCTGTACACCGGTGCCTTAAAGCGTACACACCCTCTCCTCGCGCCACTAAAAACAATTGCCGCTTTAAGGACAATACTGTACCTTTAAGCATATCAAAAGAGAGGGAGTCACACAGGCACATACTACCCATAAGTGACGTATGATTCACCCTTAATGGAGTATGATTCACCCTTAAAGAATGTGATTCACTCTTAAAGGCATAAGTGACGTATGATTCACCCTTAATGGAGTATGATTCACCCTTAAAGAATGTGATTCACTCTTAAAGGCACACGATATACTCTTAGAGGCATAATATTCACCCTTAAGAGCATACTTTTGATCCTTTATTATTTAGGTAAGGTTTTAAAGATGTATCGCCCTCCATTCAATACTACGATACACCTTTTATGGACACCATCACCCCAAAACACCTAAGATACACTTTTTAGGAACACCTACACCCTGGCACACCGTGTTGACGTTACCTGAGCCACACTTCCTGTCGAATCTGGAAGGGTGAGGGGGAGGGAAGACATGAGAAGGGGAGGTGAGAGAGGGTAAGGGAAGGTGAGGGCGAGTGAGAGGATGAGGGAGGGTAAGGGAAGATGAGGGAGAGAAAGGGCGAAGGTATGAGAGGGTGAGGCAGAGTAAGGGAGAGGGAAGGACGACCCACTAAACCACTCATAACATCAACATTTACACCTCCCTATAGGTGTTTTATTTACAGGTGCGTCAGAGAGCTCTATGAATATCAGTCTTGGGTGGCTAGACGAAAGATTCCTCTCGTCCACGCCCATGGCCACCGCACACACACATCCAACTCTAAAGGCCGCTACGTGAGTGGATGTGGGTGGCGATGGTGGGTGGATGGTAAGTATGGGCGGATATTGGACTCTCTCTCTCTCTCTCTCTCTCTCTCTCTCTCTCTCTCTCTCATACAGGGGGGGACAGGTGAACATCAGGAGACACCACTTAATGAGAGATGGAGACACAGATGAGTACTATGAGAGGGAGAGACACGTGAGAGAGAGGTGAGGGGGTGAGAGGGAAATAATAGGAGAGAAGAGGAGGGAGAGGTGGTGTGGAGGGGGGGGGGGGGAGGACAACACGAGGGAGCCACCTACTAGTACCTCTACCACCACCTAGCCCGCCCTCACACAGACCCCTCTCTTAACCACTTACGGTATACTATGTTTCTTAAGAGTAAAACTCCTTCGATATCTCACGGACCGTCAGCCAGCAACACCACTAACTCTTCCACCCGAGATAAAATGCGCCACTGCAGGCAAAAGTCAGCCGAACGTTCGTCTGACGTTGTTTATATACTCGGGGTGAAGGAATACTACTAAGGCTGCCGAAAATTGCTCGTGTAGGCACTTGTGTTTTATAGGTTCCGCCAGGCGTTGGATGGAGGGAACCGCCAGGCGCTGTTGAGATGTCTGTGTTGACTTTATTGTGATAGGTCGTACAACAGTGTATGTGTGTGAAAGAGAGCTTAATAACAAGGAGGAACACAACTCCAAATGGCGAAAATAATTTAATGGCACGCGCTAGACCACACACTTGTTGTTTGAGTCACACGTGAATCTATGAATCCCATGAGAGAGAGAGAGAGAGAGAGAGCAGGTTAAGATGTGTAAGTTACCCACTTGACGGCACTTTCCCTCTCATTGCATCCCGGGTGACTCACACTACTGCGCTCTGTAGAATCACGTGTATAAGCCAGAACCACGAGGTAACACAGGCAGGGTGTAAGAGGATAGCTATATCTCCCCTTCTGATGCATGTAGCTATCAGTCAACCTGCCGGATTATCACACAGCCAGATATCTTATACGGGTATTAGTTACTAAACGAACCTAACCTAACATAACCCATCACCACCAAATGTAGGAACGACAGTCACACAAATTACAATAAACTATATACTGTTACATAATAAGGTAAATAAGGACTGACACACTTACAGAAAAGTAAAGAGCATCGTTATAAGTGAAAGAGCTACAATAACAGCACAAGAGACAAGAATAAACGGATCACCTGAATATTCGCCCCGAAGCTAATTTCACCTGAGTTTAACTACCTAACATAACCTAACAAACCCCCCCCCCCCCCCGGTTAGGCAGAATTAGGGTGTTTAATCATTAGGTGAAATAAGCTGACGAGGGGGGCTAATCTTCATGTGATCCGATTACAAAATAAAACAAATAAGTGATGCAATACAACACGACAGTCGCCACGACAACACAGGGACCTTGAGTAGTAAACAAAAGGAGAGAGAGAGAGAGAGAGAGAGAGAGAGAGAGAGAGAGAGAGAGAGAGAGAGAGAGAGAGAGAGAGAGAGACGTGGTAGAAGAAAATATTATACAAGACAAGACACAACACCGCGCCTTAGTAACTGCTTAGCGGGGTAGTCTGCCAACACGACCCTACCCTCCCATCCTCTCACTCTCTCCAAGTGCCTGCTGATGGTGATGTCAGTGGTACTCAATTACTCCTCTCTCACTCCTAACCTACCCCCCCCCCCCCCCACACACACTCAGGCACGGTGCTTGTAAAGTTCACTAACACTCTGACTTGGATGAGCTCCAACCTAACCTAACCTAAGTCATTCATCCTAAATCTAACCCAACTAAACCCTTTCTGAAATAATCTAACCTAGCCCCAACAGGGTATTAAGACTTATGAAACACGAGCTGGCGGGAGTTTTGTCTGTGTCCACACCCACAACAGTCGTCTCCTCTGACTGTACACCGGACAAGTACAACCTACACACGTTCTTTACTGTTTTGAAATGAATAAATTACTAAATAAAGGCACGATATTTTATTTAGTTTCAATATTAATAAAAAGAATAATAATAGTTTTCACATAATTCAAACAACGAAAACAAAACGAATATAATAATATTAATAATAATGTCACCATATCTTTCCAAGCAACAGGTCACACACTGCATTAACCTACCCTTAAAAAAAATCCCTCTGATCCTTCACACACAAGAAACATCCATCAGTGACATCAGTAAGGCGAGATACACTTGTGGGTTCAGTAAAGGCGGTCCCAAAAAATAAAATGGCCCACACTTGCATCACGCATACTATTTATAAACCAGGAAGCCGCTGTAGAGTATTGAACACGGTGGATCAACTGTTGGTTTATTTATAAAAAAAAAACCAGTTGATTAAAAATAGCTTTATAGTCAATGTTTCAATATATCGGAATTAGATTCAAGAGATTTGGCCACACACACTACTATGACCAAAGCCCTACATAACATAACAGGGTAATAGGACTTCTGAAGAAACTTTGAGCTGGCGGAACTATTAACTTTATTATGGTGGAGGAATTCTGTTAACTTTTATTATATAACATTTGTGGGGAATTTGTTCCAGTGGGAATTTGTCAGTATTTTATTTGTGTGTGTATGTCAAGCAGTCCAATGTCCGCCATCCCAACCAGAATGGAAATTATTTTGGGGAAAGGATTTTTTTTTTTTGTTCCCCAAGTGCAGCTTAATGTAGCCCCATGACAAATTACTGGCAACACTTGTGTCCTTACACCATCCATCACACAGCCGTTCACCGCGTCCTCTGTGTGTGTGGCTCGATGCCTCACACAAGGGGTACACTTGGATGAGGATGTGTTCAGAATCTAGCACGACATTACTCACCTTCACCGCAGCACCAAAGGAACAACCCCAAGACATAAATCTATACGATGGACGTACAAGGATTGCATAACCCTATAAGCACGCTCCCAAAATATACAAATATTTGCCAAACAAAGACTAACATAATTAGTTCCTTGGGGATGAGAGTGTGTGAGTGTGTGTGTGTGTGTATTTGTGGGAAGTATGAACGAACAACACACCATTTCAACCAACTGATTGTAAATGTTCTCTCAGACTCTCACATGGCGGGCATTATTTAATTGGCATACAACAAACAGTTCTCCCGCCCTGCACACGGCCGGAGACGCCCGCCAACCCATACTCAGGTGACGTAACTCCTGTTCGCCGCGCCCAACTATTCCTCAAATGTGCCCATTTACGTAACACCTCTCCCTCATAAACGATCATCTCTAAGTACACTGAGATACTCACAATATACCTGCAAAAAATACACATGAATATGAAAAACACCGACCTTATAAAACTCGGCTTTATGGGACAAATATGCAAGAAATGCCTGAAACAGCATCTTAATACAAGGCACCTGCATTCCTCAGCCCAGCTGGGTAGGGCCGTCGTTGTCCTGATTGATATGACAAGTTCAAGGTGCACTAAATAAGGATATAATGAGTAGCTACAGAGGCCATTAAGAGATGAAGAGTATTACAGTGACCCGAAAGGCAGGTTATATAAACATAGTGTGTGGGGCGTATCTAACACAAATACCACTTGGTTCACACAAAAAGTGGACACGAGCGACACATATCAAGTATCACAGCTGTCGGCTCCCCTAAGACATCACCTCGTGTTATGGAAATGTCAATATTCTGCAATAATGTTTTTAATGAATTTAATAATGAATTTTAATTACATATTTCTTATTCTATCGCGTTATTCGTCTTGAAAGGACTGGGTGGTGGTGGGTAGGAGAGGTGGTGGGGGGGGGGGGGTATTTGAACTGTTTGAATTTGAACTGAGAACATGGGAAGCCAGTTATTATACACTACCTCCCTCCCTCTTCTCTCTCCAGCTCTTTATACAGGAATAGTCCCCACACGCGGTCCAGTCTGTAATAATGTACGTACAGTAGACGGCGCTTACGATAGTCACCCGAGGAAGTTACACAACCCCGAGATAAGCAACTCTCTTATTTTCTGTACGTTGATGGATGCTGTTAATATTAAAATGTGTTTCAGAGGTTCAACAGTTTATACTAGAGGCTTGGGAAGTGTACTCTTGAAGATATTGCTTGTTAATCTTTAATAATATACATATTGGTGTTATGATAATGTTACTGCGCTTAGTGATATTATTACGCTTTACAACTAAGTGTCTTTAAGCGCGTATTCTAGCTTAGTAAATGTTCTAATCAAGTTTTAATAATTAAGTGAGATATTTTTCTGGTTTATGTTATTATATAAGTGTGTTTAACCCAAGGATTTAGTGCATAATCCCTTTGTTTACCTACATCCGCTGTGACTCAGGGTAAAACATGCCTCTGAGACACCACTCACACCAGTCAGCCCACACACATGAGTAAGGCAAATGTCACAGGTTGGAGGAATGGTGGGTACGCTTCTAGCTTAGTACTTTAACCTAAACTAACCTAACCAAACCTGACCTCTAGTAAATACAATCAATATTCTCAATGCATTTTTGCCATGGCTGACGCAGCTGACACACATGACAATAGCTGACGGAGGGAAGAGACGGGTAACGGACGGACGGAGAACTGTTCACACCTGCAAGCACCTGGCATTCTCTTGATGGCAGGTGAGGTAAGTAATAAATTAGTCAAACCTGGGTAAAAGGGGAGGAGGTAAAACCGACGACCTATATTACTCCTCTGCTCGTGCCTCCTCCTCCCCTTCTTCACCATCTTTCCCTCCTCCTTCTTCTTCATCATCTTCTCCTCCCCCTCCTCCTCCTCCCTCTTCATCATCTTCCATAATTATCTTCTCCTCCTGCCACCTGCATCTTTTACACCTTATCTCTTTATTATCAGCAACAGACGACATATCCACCCTGCCAGTTCACTCTCTCATCTTCCTCTTCCTCCTCCTTTCATCGTATTTTCTCCTTCTTCTACTTTTATCATGCCTTCCTCTTTCATCTTTCCCTCCTTTTTTTTTACCGTGTTTTCCCCATCTTCCACTTTTATCACGTCTTCCTCTATGATTCTCGCTCTCATCCACTCCTCTTCTTCTATTTACGCTTTTATCTTCCTTCCCCTTTTCTTCCTTACTCTCCTTTCTTTACGTCTTCCTTATCGCTATTCTTCTCCTCTTTCTCCATTCCCTACACCTCCCCTTTTCTCTCTCTTTCTGCTCCTTTCCTAATACGTTTTCTGCTCTTCTCCACCAAACAGCAGGTAAGGGTGGTGGTAGGAAGGTGAATAAGTATTAACTGGTATTTACTGCCACATAGAAACACAGACACACATAACAACAGACAGACACAGACAGGCAGACACACATAACGAGACATACAGACATAACCGAGTGTGCTGTGGGGGTGTATAAATTGTCACTCATTTGATCTATCAAATTTTCCCACTGGTAACACCTTCAACGAGTGCGTCATCATCCTACACGTACCATGTCGTCGCTGCACTAAGCCAGGGGTCATGAATCTAAAATAAAAAGTAAATTGACTGATTGACTCCTTGTTACAGTGTGTGTGTGTGTGTGTGTCAGTCAACTCACATGGTACATATTAATATTACATCCACGATAACCTTAAGTGGTGCAAGGTGTTGGCTAATGTGTGTTGACGCATCCATGTATGTGTGTATGTGTCGTACGTGTAACACACACACACACACACACACACACACAGCCATGAGTGGTATTGATCCTCGACTTGTTTACTCAATGACCTCCATCTCTGACTCTCATCTTTCTCTTTCTCTTTCTTTCCCTCTCTTTCTCTACCCCCTCCCTCTCTCTTTCTCTACCCCCTCCCTCTCTCCCCTCATATCTCATTATCTCCCCTTCTCTACCCACCTTCAAATCCTACCTCCCTCCGCTTCCCTCATCTGCTGAACCCTTCCCCTGCAATAACTCCCCTCAACCCTCCCCTTGCCTCAACCCTCCCCTTGCCTCATCCCTCCCCCATCCCTCCCCTTGCCTCATCCCTCCCCTTGCCTCAACCCTCCCCTTGCCCCATCCCTCCCCCTGCCCCATCCCTCCCCTTGCCTCATCCCTCCCCCTGCCCCATCCCTCCCCCTGCCCCATCCCTCCCTCAGCCCACCACCCCATCTAGCCATTGTTGCAAACAGTGTTGTTGTTGTTATCAGCTATCACGGCCTGAACGATTCTACATTAGTTTTCCCTGTCTGTCTGTCTGATTTGTTCCGCCTTTTTCTGTCATTTTAAGATTCACTGTTAATCTATCTTTTATCGTGTTTATCTCTCTCTCTCTCTCTCTCTCTTTTAACATATTATCTCTCTATCTCTCGCCATTCTCCCAGGCTTCAGCATCACCATATTGGACCAGTTCTCTCTCCTACCACTCTTCTTTCTCTCCCTCCCTCACCTTACAGCACAACACCCTCCTGCCGCTCCCTGTACCTTCCTTCCCTCTCCCTCTTCCCCAATGCAACATCCTCCTCCTCTCTGTTTCCCTTCCCTTCTCTCTCTTCATTAATCATCACCTCTCTCCTTCTCTCTGTTCATCATCTCCCCCCTCCCCCCCCTCTCTCTCTCCAGCTCATTAGTCAATATTCGCCATGCAAATCCCTCCCCTCCCCCCTCCCCTCCCCTCTCTCTTCAGCAAAGGTTGTCATGGAAACAGGTGAGAGGCACAAGGTTCATCATGTTGACGGTGGTGGTGGTGGTGGTGACGGTGGTGGTGGTGGTAGTGATGATGTGATAGTGATGATGGTAGTGGTGATATATAAGTACCCTGCTTGTATACCTACACTGTCTTTGTGTACACATTGAACAACTGTGAACTTGCATAACAATTTTACTGAATATCCATCCATCCATCCATCCAGCCGTCCATCCATCCATCCATCCATGGGTTAGGTTAGACTATGGGGGATGGGGTTGGGTTTAGGTTCGAGGAGTAGGGATGGTTTAAGATAAGAACATAAGAATGGAGGAAACTGCAGCGGGCCCTATTGCTCATATAAGCATCCAACCTATGTTTGAAGCTCATATAAGCATCTAACCTATGTTTGAAGCTATTCAGCGTATTCGAGTTAATGATGATATTTGGTAACTTGTTCCACTTGTCCACTACTCTGTTTCCAAACCAGTGTTTACCTATTTCGCGCTTAAATCTAAATTTGTCTAATTTAAAACGATTATTACGAGTTCGCTCCTGGTTGGATAGTTTGAGTACCTTTGTAATGTCCCCTTTGTTTAGCCCTGACTTCCATTTATACACCTCTATCATGTCGCCCCTCACTCTACGTCTCTCGAGGGAGTACAAATTAAGATGCTTTAACCTGTCTCGGTACTCAAGGTTCCTACTGCCATTCTCCTCTGGATTCTTTCCAAGGACTCTATATCCATTCTGTAATACGGTAACCAGAACTGAACTGCGTAATCCAAGTGAGGTCTCACAAGCGCAAGATATAGTTTTAGGATGACCTCGCAAGTCTTTTAACTAACACTCCTTTGTGTGAACCCAAGGACTTTATTAGCCTTGTTTCGAGCAAATACACATTGTTTACTTGGCTTAAGATTCCTACTCCCAAATCTTTCTCGCAGTCGGATTTCTCAATAACATCGTTGTTCATCTGGTATCTGGTTTCCCTGTTTACATCTCCTATACTGAGTACAACATCTCCTATACTAGTTAGGTTAAGTTACAGCGATAGGTGGAGTTAGGTTAGGCTAGGATAGGAGTAATTTGCTGTACTTGTTGTATATCTACCTATGGGTCACATTGGCTTACAGGTAGACCCTCCTCTTATCAATTATGTAATCTACCTGTCATCTACCGTTAGCTAGGTCAGGGTCAGGTAGGTCAGGGTTAGGTTGGGTCGTGGTGAACTAGGTCAGGGTCAGATTACAGCTTTGTTGCTTCTACGTCATATTAAAGCTTCGTGTTGGGTTGGCGGGGGGCTGATGAAGGGGGAGTGGGAGATGAAGGGGGTGAGGGAGATGAAGGGGTGAGGGAGATGAAGGGGTGAGGGAGATCAAGGGGTGAGGGAGATGAAGGGGTGAGGGAGATGAAGGGGGTGAGGGAGATGAAGGGGTGAGGGAGATGAGAGGGGTGAGGGAGAGGAAGGGGTGAGGGAGAGGAAGGGGTCAGGGAGAGGAAGGGGTCAGGGAGAGGAAGGGGTGAGGGAGAGGAAGGGGTGAGGGAGAGGAAGGGGTGAGGGAGATGAAGGGGTGAGGGAGATGAAGGGGTGAGGGAGAGGAAGGGGTGAGGGAGAGGAAGGGGTGAGGGAGAGGAAGGGGTGAGGGAGAGGAAGGGGTGAGGGAGAGGAAGGGGTGAGGGAGAGGAAGGGGTGAGGGAGAGGAAGGGGTGAGGGAGAGGAAGGGGTGAGGGAGAGGAAGGGGTGAGGGAGAGGAAGGATGGAGTGAATAGAACGGACAAGGGGGAGGGGGGGGGAAGGAGGGAGTGGGATAGAGAGAGAGAGAGAGAGAGAGAGAGAGAGAGAGAGAGAGAGAGAGAGAGAGAGAGAGAGAGAGAGAGAGAGAGAGAGAGAGAGAGAGAGAGAGAGAGAGAGAGATAATTGGCCAGATCCTCTAAATACAATAAAGGTGTTTCATCGTGTTAGGTATCAAGAAATAATCAGGTGGGTCACCAGGCGGTAAATGATGGTGTTGCATTAAGTGTTTGAAAACATGTCACCTGTGTATGTGTGTGTGTGTGTGGGGGGGGGGGGGTACACACACACACACACACACACACACACACACACACACACACACACACACACACACACACACACACATTTATTCTACATTAAGTAATTTTCTCTTTTATTACCACTCATCTCTCTCTCTCTCATCATATAACAAAGACCAAGAGCCTCAGCAACAATAACACGCACCGGCAGCAATATAGTGACATAACATTTAGAGAACAAAAACACGTGTTGATGAGTCACTACACACAATAGAACAGCACTCACGATGGATCTTCACTACGCTTCAAGAGGGTGGTGGTGGTTGATAATATTGTATTAAGATAGTTTAGTGATTAAACGTTTGAAAGTATGGCTATAATGGTGGTGGTGGTGGTAGCAGTAGTAGTGGCGGTGGTGGTGGTAGCAGTAGTGGTGGTAGCAGTAGTAGTGGTGGTGGTGGTGGTAGCAGTAGTGGTGGTGGTAAGACAGGAACTAATCCTCGGGGTTCATCAGTCCAAAATCGATCGCTTCCACAAACATTTCGTTCTCAGCCTGACAACCACCTTAACGCGACCAACACACCAAGGAGGAGGAAGAGGAAGGAGGTAGAGGAGGAGGAAGAGGAAGGAGAGGTTGGGTGGGGGAAAGAGGAAGAACAGGTAGGAGGAGGAGGAGGTCTGAACTCCAACTCACATGCTTAACACGTTAATGAGACACGAACCTACCTGTGAAGGGGGAGGGGGGAGGAGCGGGAGGAGACAGAGTGAGGGGAAGGGAATGGGTGAGGGGAAGGGAATGTGTGAGGGGAAGGGAATGGGTGAGGGGAGGGGAGAGAGTGAGGGGGGGAACTGGGTCAGAGAGGGGGTTTATTGACGTAGTACAGCACTTAGCTATAGTTCAGTAATGCGGCCGTCTAGTTAATAACGTTGTTCCATGAACCATCAACATGTTTATCAATTTAGCGCCCTTCCCTTCCCCAGGTGAGTCACGCTGGTCAATACCTCGCCTCACAACTATTCACACACGAATGTAAACACTCAAGCAACAGGTAAAACACAACAACGTGGCCAGCCCAATGTTTACCTTCATTCAAACACACCTGGCCATCCACCCTATTACCTGTGTGTGTGTGTGTCCGTCCACAGAATATTATTTAACACAGGACAAGTGGTTCCCCTCCCCCTTACCTGCTACGGTGATAGGTCCGGTTTAGGTAATCACTCCGGACAGCCAATCAGGTCAGCTACACCCATCATGAGTAAAAAAATGGGTGTAGCTGACCTAATTGGCTGCCCGGAGTGATTCTTGACCCCTACTTAACCATCACCCCTTCTACCGTGGGGACGATCAGTACACACCTGGATGACTCACCCAGGTATCAATCGTTCACCTCTAACCCACACCTGACAGATAACAAGATATTCCCCGTGAACTAGGTTATAATTATCTAATATATCACACACACACACACACACACACACACACACACACGCGCGTCTAGTTACAGCAATGGATCACGTGAGCCTAAGCCCCCCCACCCCCCCGTCAGTTTATTTCACCTGGTGATTAAACACCTTATCGCTACCTGGTTAAGTTAGGTTGCTTTTAGGTGATAAATAAACGAATGAAAAATTTAATACGACTGGAACGCATACGAAGAGTGCGGGGAGATGTGATAGAAGTATTTAAGTGGGTGAAAGGAATCAATAAATGAGACATAGATAAAGTTCTGAAATATCCGAGCAGGATAGGACTCGTAGCAACGGATTTAAGTTGGATAGATATGAGAGAGAGAGAGAGAGAGAGAGAGAGAGAGAGAGAGAGAGAGAGAGAGAGACTCCGGGGGGCGGTGACGGTCTTGTTTACATTGGTTACCATGACGACGGTCACCAAAACAAAGTACCGCCTTAGATCCAAATACATACAAGTTTATGCGATGGATTATTAATTCTCTAAGTGATGACGTAGAGTGTATACAAAACTCACTGAAGCTAAACGAAAAAAAAATTACACCCAAAAATAACTTTAAAATAATTACACTGAGACGGAAACCTTAAGTAGATAACTGCCCAATTAGCGGATAAGCATAGAGTAAAGATTCTTCGCTCATAAGGTTCAGTAGATTAAGTTAAGTTTGGTTAGGAGACTGTATATTAAGTTAGGGTAAGTTGGCTTCGGATGAATAGGTTAGGTTATGGTAAGTTATGTTATATAAGGTTAAATTAGGTCAGGTCAAGTTAGGTTAAATGAAGTCACCTTATCTAACCTTCAACTACCTTCCCTCAGTATACACCAACTCACCAAACCTGATAAGATTATATTCAACACCAGTCACCAAGACGAACAAAGACACACACACACACGAGCCAGCATTGTTGTGGCCACGTGTAGCCTCATTCCCTCCATCCCACCCCTCTCCTCATACCCCCCATCCCACCCCTCTCCTCATACCCCCCATCCCACCCCCTCTCCTCATACCCCCCATCCCACCCCTCTCCTCATACCCCCCATCCCACCCCCTCTCCTCATACCCCCACCCCCCCTTCCCAACCCACCACCCCTAACACTAACCTAACCTACAGCAGAGAGAGAGAGAGAGAGAGAGAGAGAGAGAGAGAGAGAGAGAGAGAGAGAGAGAGAGAGAGAGTACCCTTTAAATACTTCACAAATTTTATCACCAATCACACGATAACCGCAATGACCAGATAGACCCCCATCATTGTTCTGCTCACTTTACGGGTCAAAGGTCAAGTACTGTCTCACCTATCTGCATCGCATAATACTGACTCACTAATAACAGATTGCCTCCCTCGCCGGCAATCTAAAAAAAAATGTAAATCTCACTAATAACAGGTAACTATAAATATACCTGTACTCTCTACCTGAGTTATATGCCATTGTAATTCACTATAACAAGTAGCTACTGTACAAATATGTCTGTTTCTATTATATATGTGTGTGCTTAACTTTATGTGCTTCATACCATGAGCGTCTATCTATCTCTTTGTCGTTTGTCTGTCTATCTATCTTAATTAAACTTCATGGGTTTAACCTTGTGTGTGTGTGTGGGGCCCAGGATGCCGACACACCACCTAACAAAGACACAAATCCCTTATATACCCACAAAAACCCCATTATCCATCCCTAATAATCCCCTTTACGCTTACAGCATCGAGTATGGGGTCACAACCACGACTCAGGTATACCCACACCATGGACCTTACATACAAAGTACAGGTACCCCCCCCCCCCCCCGTACCGTCACGAGGTATACCCAGATCAGTCTTCCTCCTTAACCTTGATAATTCTGTCTTGAGATATAAATTCAAGTTCATTTTTATCTCCCTGCCTGTCTGTCTGTCTGTCTGTCTCTCAATTCAATCTTACACTCGTTTCCTTATTTCTTTGTTAATCTTTTTTGATCTATATTTATCTATCTACCTCAACTCATCCTTCTATCCTCGTCACCCCATCTCTCTCTCTCTCTCTCTCTCTCTCTCTCTCTCTCTCTCTCTGTGTGACGTCAGTACCTGCCATACATACAAATTTAGTTATTTATCAAACACATAAATAATTATATACACCCTGAGTTCTGTCTCACAAGTTGACAATGAAGGGAACGTTTACAGTGACAAGACCTAGAAACAAGAGTGGTTGTGGTAGTAGCGGCAGAGGTAGTTATCAGTAGTGGTAGTTAAGAAAAAAAAAGAATGATTAGCCAAGACAAGACCCAGGTACATAAAGCGATTGCAGTAGGAGTGAGGGAGAGAAGCATCAAAGCACGAACAGCTTGCCAGAACACGCATGGTCAGGGCAAACATGGCAAGCGTTATCTCCGGGTTGCTGACGTGACGCTGACTTACTGATGAGTGTTGACCGATACTGAGCTGACGACATAACCCCCCCCCCCCCTTTCCCTAACACTACACTGCTGACATAATTTTTAATATTACGTCACATTTGGTTAGGTTAGGACAGGTTAGGTTAGGTAAGGATTAACGTTACATTGACCAGATAATCCGTCTTGACACCAAAGGGATTTATTTGTCAGGTTTAGGATAAGACGAGGGGATTATCTATTTTTCTGGGTTTGAGAGTAATACTGCCAACAATTGCACCACTTTGTTCTGTGTTGAGAGGGGCGTGTTGGGGGCCCCCTATCCAGAGTAGCCTCACCAGATCATGTGAGGATTAGCCCCCCAACACAGCTTATTTCACCTGATGATCAAACACCCTAACGATACTTGGTGAGTCTAAGTTACGTCAAAGTTAGATTAGACAAGGTTAGTTTAGGTTAGGTTAGGATAGCGTTAGGTTGGCTTTGGTTACGTTAGTGATAGGTTAGAATAATTAACGCTAGGTAAGGTTAGATTAGCGCTAGGTTAGGTTGTTTCAAGGGAAAAAAGCTGGAGGTGTTAATTTTCATAAGACACGACTCGTCTTATCACAGTCCTGACACGTGCTACGGGAGGTGTCAACCGGATAACAAGTGATAGCGCGCGCACACACACACACACATACATATTCTCATCAACAGCTGGTAGCGCTGCAGCATGTTGGCGACTCCACCATTGGTATCAGTAGTTGCAACACCCTTCATAAACACCCTGACCAGCACCTAAAACTGTTCCGCCGCCAACCACGTCACAATCAACCACACCCAACAACTTAGTTCTGTATAATAACTTCTCCAGCTATATCTCCCTCCCGTCTACCTCGCTAGGTCTCAACACTCTCCAGGTTGTGAAATCCATCAAACTCGTGGGCAATAGTATAGAGGACGAAACTGTCATCAGATCTCATACCTATTGTCTCCTAATCTTCCGTCGCCTGACCTTGAAAATTCTTGTCAATCTTCATCTATCCCTAAACTCTTTATGTCCTTGCTGCCTGGCCTCTGTAACTGTCACACAACTAAGTCATCAAGAGAAGACGCATATAAGTGCGAAATCAGTCTTCCTCTTTCTTACAAGGCACTGGGGCTCTTAACTCCCTCTGATCATCATCGTGACCTCATCTGTCAGTCTGGGACAACGCGGCTACACAAAGACGCCTCCCCTCTCTATACACTCGCGCCAGTAAATTGTGTAAGTCCAAGAAGGCAAGTATGAACTCCACATGCTCCCCTGTTGGCCGCTGTAAAGTTCCTACGCTTCATCTTGCTAAGGATGTAAGGTAGTGCCCAATAAACTAGCTCCCGCGTTGTGTGCTAGCAAATCTGAAACTGTCCTCACCACCACCACTACAGCCACACCAACCTCCCACCTCTACACCATCACTACCAGTAAAGCCATCGTGAAAACTATCAATGATTCGTAGATAAATTATGAATTCACTCCACTTTTTCGTCTTCGTAATAAGTATTGGACAAAAAATTTGTTCCACGAGAGAGAGAGCTGATAAGAGCAAACTTTGGACCGCAGAGATAAGGATTAAGCAATGTCCCCCCCACGAGGTCCCTCATCCCTAATGATTCGCTAAGTCCTAATACATCCTAATCTAACTTAACCTAACCGAGCCCCTCTTAACTTAATATAAACTAATCACTACATCTGTGTGTGTGTACACCGACACAAGCATACTGTATATATCAACATGCTTCCATAGAAACATACCACCTGTACACAGCTTCCCTCCCCACTACACGTATGTACACTCGCTATATAAAAGGAGGATTAATACAACAAATACCTGATTTAAAGAAAAATATAATTATAATAATGATAATAACAATATCCACACGTACTAACAAAATATAAAAACTTGTGCTTAACCCGGAACTAGTGAGCAAGAATCAACACTACCTAGAACTGTGCAGTCCAGTACTGTCGTGTTAGGGAGGAATAACCAGCAGTGTTCAGACTATGATGAATAAATGATGAACCTGTACTATACAGTTCTGGTCACCGTATTACAGAATGGATATAGAGTCCTTGGAAAGAATCCAGAGGAGAATGGCATTAGAAACCTTGAGTACAGAGACAGGTTAAAGCATCTTAATTTGTACTCCCTCGAGAGACGTAGAGCGAGGGGTGGCATGATAGAGGTGTATAAATGGAAGTCAGGGTTAAACAAAGGGGACATTACAAAGGTACTCAAACTATCCAACCGGGAGCGAACTCGTAACAATTGTTTTAAATTAGACAAATTTAGATTTAAGCGCGAAATAGGTAAACACTGGTTTGAAAACCGAGTAGTGGAAGAATGGAACAAGTTACCAAATATCATCATTAACTCGAATACGCTGGATAGCTTCAAACATAGGTTAGATGCTTATATGAGCAATAGGGGCTGGGTGTAAACGGGACTGCCCAGTATGGGCCAATAGGCCCGCTGCAGTTTCCTCCATTCTTATGTTCTCATACTTAACACGAATAAACATCAAATAACTAGGACTTTTTTACACACATAGAAAAAACCAGTGCCAGCACGAGCAATCAATAACGCCTGGCTTTTCCACCTCCATTTCACAGTGCCATGATTATGAAGATGGGTTTTCGAAATTTTTATGCTGAGGATTTCCATCGTAATTATATATATTGTGAACGTATCTATCTACCTCAAGTTCGGCAAAACAAATATGATGATGATGATGATAATAATAATGCCCATAAATAAGGGAATGGAGCTTCAGTATAACTGCTGGCGGGAAAATAACAAATGGCTAAATATACATCCTAATATTACATAAAGGAAGAATATAACTGACAAATTAAAACAAAATAGAAAACGTAGATAAAAAGAAATTGATATGAAGTATTGACCCGAGAATTAATAAAATAAACTATTTTTTTTTGAAGCGCTGAAATAAGATTAGATATTCACAGGGAAATTATAAGAAAACATGCAAAGGAAACGTAGATACAAGGATGAGATAATTAGTCAGGAAATGATAAAAGAGAATTATAAACGAATCATTATAAAAGCAAAAATTGGTGAGGGTTAGTGGACGAGAGGGAGAGAGAGACGTTGCCAACCAACACGTCATGCACAAGACTGAAAAAAGTGACAAGTGTTTCCAGGCAAGAAGAGGAACCAGCATCACAGCATATGCCAGACCGTTGCCACTGTATAGATTAGGCCGCAACCTTTCCCTGCTGGTCCATCACTGGCCCACACACTCACTCCATGCTCAACAGTGAGTAAGAAATAATCCACAACTTCCCAGAACCAAACCTCAAGTGTAGTGGGCGGTGGTTGTGTATGGTTCATAGAAATGGCATAATTATGGTAGTGTGGGTCGGGATTGACATTACCAAAAAATCCATTGTGCTTGTCAACATATGGAGATTGGCGTCCAGAATTAGTGAAAACCTGCCACACGTTACAAGGGAGAATAACCGCTCAGGCTAATTCATATATTTACCTCTTTATTTAGTCATTGGGCCAAACAAGGTACATACATAACTGTACAACATACTTAATATATGAATATAAATGTTGAGTATGAGCATACACATTTGATGCACATTAAGCGGCCCTGACTCACGCCCGCTCCTTCGTGGCGGTGGCGACCCAACACATTGTCGACAATCTAAATAGGTTGTCAATAATCTATGCTTTCATTAAAAACAGCCTGGTAGCGGCCCCTAGCTCTCCCTAACTTACCTTAATATGAAATTATTTTTATTGATTTGTTTTTCTAATTAGTCGACAAACTCTACATTACTGTACATACCGTAACTAATTTTATTGATTACAGTGTTTATTACTCAACATACACTGGAAGACAAACATACATAGTGACATAATGCAGCTTATAAGACTGTGATTATCATGCTATGTTATTCCGCTCAGACTAAACAATGTTAATCACACACACACACACAGTATTGCAAAACAGGGGTAAGAAATAATTGATACACCATAAGAACATAAGAACGGAGAAAACTGCAGCGGGCCAATTGGCCCATACTTAAGATATCATATTATTTTTACCTAACGTAATATTTCTTCTGGGTGACACCGCCAACTGAACCCTTTCAAAAGTTGTATCCGGAAATTTCTATAACTTGAGTGATTAATGACCGCTAGATCATTACCCCAGCGTCCTCCCCAACACCTGTAAGTGTCTTGGTTATACAGAGCACCAACACCTGTCCTCAAACCCACCACATATCGTCCCTCCAACCGACCAGTGAAATGAAGGATGTATGTAAAGCCCGGCAACAAGTTAAAACGACCTGTGATAATGTAAGCCAAGAACAGTAAATACAAGAGTCACCTTTTATAAAACTCTTAAGTATTTAATGAAGGTTTATCACTGCAATACCTAATGACGATAACAACAATAAAAAGCAACAGGATAACGAGACAAATTTATTTTCTGTACTATCTCAGTAGCCTCGTACACCTCAACCCCCCACAAGCTAAAGTCTTCACATTATCTTATTTGTTTATGTTTACTTGTAATGGTTTGCCTATAATGTTACTAACACTAAGTATGTACAGTATTCATCACATAAAATAAAAAAAAAAAAAATCAATAATTAAAACTAAATTTTTTGCATTTTTTTCTCATGTGTAATCAATCTTTCTTATATAACTGATATATAAAGTTATCCAGCATATAGTTAAAATCGTCCCTGGCGGATACAGCTCCTACAGTATATTGTGACCGACGGACGCTCACAAGAGGACACAGACAATGGGGGGTGCCTCTTCACTAACACACCCGGACACACTGGAGTAGCACACCCTCACACCATATCTTAAGACTCACAAATATTCATCGTCCACACTCAAACAGTCATACACTGAAGAATCCTCGTAACGGCGTACATAACAATACCCTTCACGGTTTTACTGGCTAACATACAAAGAACGTAGAAAAAATTACATTGAAACTTAACATAATGAGATACGTTCACTTAACATCAGCCAGGGGACATAATTTACATAACTAATCTTCCAGTGTGGGTTAATCTTGGCCCCTAACTGGAGAGCGTATCTAGTTAAGGTTGTCTAAAGTGTGATTTATACCTGTTATGTCATTATGATATTGTTTTTCTTATCCAACTTAAATCCATCGGCTGGAGATTTTCCCCTCAAGTTTATTTCACCTTAAGATTAACCACCCTAACATAACCTGACTTAACATAATCTAACTTAACCTAACCCCCAGGTAGCGTTAGGGGTTTTAGTTCTTAAGTGAAATAGACTAGAGTTAATCTTCATGTAATCCGTAAAACTAAATGTACGAACCATCAATAAGAGAGAGTGGAAGGAGAGGTTAAAGTACACTTGTGACGGATAGCTCAATGTGTTTCTGCGTTAGATATACAAAACCATTGCTATAAAGGGTGAAAATTAATACCTAATACCAACACAAATCATTTAGGGAACAAGACAAGGATCCGCAACACAATCTCTCACGTATCCAGAATTAACACTGTCCTAAGTGACCTGATAGTGGTTCTAAATGTGGACAAACGTCGAATAACACATTATATAAATCGCTGTCAGTCCACGAATTATCAGGTGGGCCCCATCCGGTGCTGGGAAAGTTACCACGTACTGAATAGCCAGCTTTTATATTACGCTGCAATGTCTATATATATTAGAGAATGACTGTTAGATGTTTTTCAAGGGCAAGATAACAATTGTTACAAGTTTGCCTATGAAGTATCGAAAATATACACGCTTGAAAATTAAAAACAAAATCGAAGCAAAATGAAACACCAAGGCTACCAAGTATTCCCGGTCTTAACTTGTCGGCCAATATGTCACTCGCCTCTACACCTAGGGAAATGTATATAATTTTCAGGACTACGGTTTGTTATTACCAGCAGCACCATCTCTTCACGACAGAACATACCACCCGGCTCATACACCAGAGTAAAAGTATGTCTACTATCAACATGCATGACGATACTACGATAAATCAGAAGCAAGTTGACACGAGAGGGCGCGCGCGTGTGTCATTTGGGTATAAAAAGCAACATTACAACAGCTATTACCGAGAGAATTACAAAATTAGTTTAATGACTAATGAGACAACCGACTTAGTTAACATAATCAAGAATATCGTGATATTAAGGAAGCAAAATTCCTGACAAAGTACGAGACAGCACAACACGGTGGTACACCAATTAGAGGCGATACCTGTCCTCTCTCATGAAAATCTGTTTAGTTTTTAATATGATCATAATTTAATGGTTATCAATAAAACAAAATATCAAAACACGTGGACAAATAATGAAAGCTTATTGCATTACTTACTTTGATTCCGGATCGTCATATAACTACACTATATCTATGAGGGAAATATCTTCGACAGACTGGCGATACAAAATTGACTAGTGTAGCTTAAAAAATTTCCTGCCTGCAAGAACTGCGTTACCGAACGTAAAATCTCATACCCACTTAAACACCTGACACATTTCATTGATAATACATTTTTGCGATATATTTTGGAATCAGCACGAACGTGGAATCCTTAGCATAACAATACGACCCCAACTAACCATACTTAAACCTAAGAGCAGAAAGAACCAAGATCGTAGCGCCAGGATTACGTTAGTTATGCTGGTGTGGATTATATTACAGTACTGCGGTGAGGTCTCCGTGATCACGCGTAACATAATCTACAGGTAACGAAATACCCACCCAAACCTTCGTGAATGAACAGGTTGACCAACATGACGATATACTAGAAAAAAATGGATTATTGAATTCCACAGCTGCATATCAATCGGTATTCTTTTTAAACTACTTGAAGTCAGGAGAGAGAGAAAGAATTTAAACCCAGGAAGTGAACTCCATTCAACATATGCATAGCCTTCAGTAGCATTTAAACATATTTATTCATGTATGCAGTGGCGGCTCGTGCATAGGGCTGCAGAGCTGCAGTCCCCCCAGACACTCACTGCCAGGCGTATGATTCCTTTAGAGAGACAGCTGAATAATACACTACCAACAAATATATCATTTTATATGTTATTTAATTATTTTCAATACGTTGCTAAGTGAATTTTCATTAAAATCAGACCAAAATTTAAGTTAATTTCATAGTTGCTGTCAATGCTGTACGATTCATGTGTGTTATTAATTGGCGCCGCCGCCGCCGCACTTGAAGCAGCTCAGTCTCGTACAACGTGTTTACATTGCGTGTGGACGGTGTGGTTAAATCATGCTTTCTTTAATTACCCTTTGACGATGGAAAATAGAGTGAAGTATTTGCAAAACATCAACTTTTCCCAGCTGACATCAACTACAACTCATACCTGAGGTAGGTCAAATTTGTGTATCCTACTGATGTGTGAGGCTTGCAGTCCCTCCATTATATTTTTCACGAGCCGCCACTGCATGTATGCCAAATCCAAAAGGTAAGAATGCAACTGCTAACATCTATCCTAACAATTTAATAGCAATTCTAATGCATTGAACAATTAATATATTAACTTGATAATAAACATAGCATACCAATAACTTGACAATAAACATATTCTAATAGAGTCTAACATCAATGCCAACATATAACACCACCAAACATTTAATATATTACTAAATGGCATTCTACTTCGCGAGTTACAAAGCAGACATCTAATTTAAGTGACATCTAACTAACTTGTTACACGGCACTAATAAATCAACTCACCACATGTTAATACTTGATAACATTAACCATAACCTAACAAAAATTACACCTGATGTCTTGAGTAAGGAACAACACCAAAAGCTGATATCTACAGTACGGAAGAGCTGATGTCTAGAGTAAGGAACAACTGATGTCTACAACAGGGAACAGCTGATGTCTAGATTAAGGAAAAGCTTATGTCTACAGTAAGGAACAACTGATATCTACAATAAGGAACAGCTGACGTCTAGAGTAAGGAAAAATTAACGTCTACAATAAGGAACAGCTGACATTTAGAGTAAGGAACAGCTTATGTCTACAGTAAAGAACAACACAGCTGACTTTTGTTTACGTGACAACTGAAAATTACATGTTCCTCAAATAGCCTTCATCCATCTCTACTGCAAACAAAACATCACAGAAAAGCTAGCAACTTCACTATTGTACAAACAATTCGCTGTTACCATATCATTTGTTCAAGTTGTTATTATAATGTTTCCTTAAGGGTCGTTAATGAAAAGAATTGCATGGCATTTTTCGTGTTATTAAAGTAATGATAATTTAAACACCATGCGTTATTAGCTTTTAAATCTCTATGTTAAGAAATATTGGATGATTCCTTCTGATTAAACAATAAGGTATTTTTGTTTTTAATTTATTTTGGTGAGAAAGTTATAATTATAATTAACAGGTTGGTACAAATACTGGACCTCGTATCTACACGACGCGAATTTCGGCACCGTTAGCAGTCACCCGGTGAAAGTCCAGATGACACACACAGCCAGGCTCGTCGGTATCACATTCCCTTTCAATTCTAAGCAATATATTGTCAAGGGTGTCATTTTCGCAGACAACAGCACAACAGCAGAGTCAACAAGGGCCGCGCCCCTCCCCCGTCTAGCTGATGTGGAAGTGGAAGGTTCCCAAACACACTTAACGTTTTCTCGTATTTCAACTCTACTCACGTTTCATTTAGGTGTGGACAATACTTCAGGATGAGTTCTAGGAATTTAGAGTCACTGCATACTAGACGAGGCGGTCTAGGAGGGCTGGTGACATTCAAAAACTTGAGAATGGTACAGATGAGGAGAAAAACAGCGAAGACAACAACGGCTGACATCTTCTCCCCAACACAGCTGAAGCTTCACTGAACATGACGTCATCTTGTTTGACAGACGCCCGGTAAACGTTGCCAGGTATCACCGCCTTGGAACGTTACTGCATGTACCGGCAAAATAAATATCCACTCGTACTCTATTTTCACATATGCTATTGATTAAGGGTTGATATAGTTAACCCTCTCATGTATTTGCAATATTTTGAAGTTTCCAGACAATGAGCTCTGTTTATTTAGATCAGGGGTTGTAATGCATGACCCTCGAAACTTTTTTATGCACTTAACAGGATTTCTGAAGTAGTCGTTTCCTCGAGAGATTAGAGTTCACCTTCCAACATGTGTTAATACTATTTTCCGCCTTCTTGTTCGTGACCAAGATTAAAAAATCCAGTCATTTGTTAATTCATGGAGCAGCACCAAGTTGATACTATGCTGGCTGTTAAGATGCCAGTTTGTATTTATTGTGACATTGGTGTAAGTAATTATCGTTTTGAAGTTACGATACTGCTACCACATAACATTCCAGCAATAGTTTTAAGTAGATTAAACATTATATTGATTCATATATTTATTATTAAAGACAATTTATCAAGTGTATAACCGAATTCTGACAAGGTTTTCTAATTAAAGTCCCCACTCCCCATTTTGGCAAACTTTCCTCTAGCCTTGTCAGGGGTGGGCTTTACCTCCTCAATTCTGTGCTAAAAACGCCATAAAATCAACAATTATGAAGTAAAGTAAAATAAAAAGCAATAATAACTTTATCAGTTTCCACTATTGCACTCCTGTAGGTATGTCTCATGGCTTTATTCTGGAACTTTCTATCGTGCTGCCTTATTCTAATTTCAAATAATTTCCTTCATTTTAAAACAATTTTTTTCAGAAATAATTGAATAGATTTACTTTTACCTTTTTTGGGTCTCTGGTCAGTTCTCTTTACGCGTTTTGTTAAAAAAATAAATACACGCGAATTTATTCTAGCAAAATATTCCTAGCTAATACCCGTAATGTTGCAAAGCCTTAATAAGGTCTCTATTAAGGTCACGTTTCCATATTTATCATAATTATTAAAACTTTGAGAATCTCACCCCAGAATGTTGCTGTTGAATCCGGATCTTGGTGTGGCCTGGAGTCGTCCGAGAACGTTGTTATAATGCTAAAACATATTGCCTACTTTACTTCTCTACCTCGGCCTCTAGTATACAGTTATACCGGGTGACTGTTGACTGTATTACTGTTAGTTATCCTGAATTACCAACAGTCAAGATGATACCCACAGGTGGTAGTCGGTCATCTCCTCTTATTGTAGCGGGTTTACTCGTAATAGTCATCATCTTGGGCTTTAATTACTGGTCGTTATCTTCACATCATATCAACTCACAACATAAACTAGAAAAATTACAAGAAGAGATTAAAAAAAGGTGAGAATGTCTGTGTGTCAACCACTTAATTACTGAGTGCTGTCTTTACTCTCTTCTGCCTAAAACAACCACTAAAATATGTTCTTAATACTGTAAATGAAAGAGACTTTGTTTATTTATTTTTATTAATTGTTTATAATTGTATTCTTGTTTCCTTTACCTATCGAATATCAAGTAAAGGTTAGAGGATATGTAAGTGTGTCTTTAACCCGTAATTTCCCACATCTTCAAACCCCTGTTCATTTTATACATGCATGACTGTTGCTAAAAAATAATGCTCATATTCTTTTAAGGCTGTTAATTATAGTGTTTTTTATTTATTTTCTTTAACAAATCTATTACGAATGGGTAAATTTCGTGATTAACACCCAACTCCCTTTGAAGCTTAAAATTTTCTTTGGTCATTTTTCGTAAACCATCCATCACCTTTTTCTGGGTCCGACTAATTACCCAAATGTAGCCGGAATGAAGTCAAATAATGGTCGTACATGAATAAGTCGGACTGCTAATCACTTCTCGACTAGTATTTGGTGTCACAGAGTCACAAAAAATTGGAAAACTTAATTTAATCTGAGTTAATAGATCGCGTGCATGTACCTAACCTAATCTAAACTAACCTAACCTAACCTAACACAACACAACTCAGATTAAATTAAGTTAACCAATTTTTTGTGACTTTATGACACCAAATAATAATCGAGAAGTGATTCACAGCCCGATTTATTCATGTAGGACCATTATTTGACTTCATTGCGGCTACATTTTGCTACATTTGGGTAATTAGTCGGACCGCCTTTTTCTTGCTGTTTTAGATGATTCTGACATTTATCTTTGGGCATCAACTATATGACCTGTTTATAATAAAATAGTATACAAAACAAACTACCTTTCCTAACCTAACCTAAAATAATGCTCTTCTACCCTAGGTTAGGTTTGGTTACGTTAGGTTGGTTGGTTTATCTTATTTATGATAAATCATTGGTTGCGGGTTGGTGAAACGTGTTTGTGAGTATGATGAGATGCTCTTTAGGTAAGAAATAAAAAAAGAAGAGCCAAACTATTGATATAAAAACTGCTGTAAAACCTTGTCATTTGTTTGATTATTATGAATTTAAGAAATAATTAAGAATTGTCTACAGAATTTTTTTTTCACAAGTTACTGCAGGTGTATTGTGTGTATGGAACCAAAGCATTATTAACCATAAAACTTTGTCTTTCAGAGCTCAGCTCATGTAAACGGCTGGTAATGGCAGCCACATGGAGGTGGCTCATCAATGTAGTTCTGTCTTTAGGACAAAATAATCAGAAAACATAAGTAGGAAAGTTGCAATTCCTCCAATCTTTGTTGGATATTTCAGAAGTAAGAAACAAGATTTCTTATATAGTTGTCCCTAGAGTTGTTCCAGGACCATGTTGTTGGACAATCAGTTTATTTATGTCTTTATATGGAAGGCCTCTAATGCCCAGGACTGATAATAATTGATGATTTAACTTTACCTCATCGTCTACGTGTGATGACACCAACAGAGTAAAGAAAGCCTATACAGTACTATGTATGGTGCCAAAATGTCTGCTTGTTTATTATTATATAATAATTATAATAATAATGATATTCATAATAATAATAATATTATTATTATTATTATTATATTATTATTTGAGATAAAACTCACAGATCCATTTACTTTTTCACATTTCAGTGCCATGAAGCAGGAACAGTCGGACAACAAGAACGAAGCGCTACAAAAAAAGGTACATGAAATGGACGGTTTATCTGCCAAGTTAAAAAAGAAATTAGAAGAAGAGGAAAACTTACTGAAAAACAAGGAACAGGATGACAGCAAGAAAACTTATGAGATAACTGACTTGAAGAACAAACTGATCAAGATGCAAGAATGCATTGTGAGTTGTATTGCGTTGCATCTGAAGAACAGTAAAAGTGTTGCTTGTGTTGCATCTAAACAATAGTAAAAGGGTTGTTTTTCTCATAAAGTCTTTCATAGTTTCTAGTTTTTCTTGTACCAGGGATGTGAATTCTTAAATCACACGGAGAGATTTTTCAGGGACTCTACAGTTGTATTCTCACATTAACTACAAGTTTTATTTTTTAACATAGGGTAAAGAATTAGGCATAACTTATATAACTTACTGAAAACCGCTTTGATTAAATACTTGTGCTCTGTGTTTGTGTTCTGTTTGTTGTTGATGTGTTGTGTTAGATATTAGTCAAGTGTGTTCATGATATTAATACATGTACAGTTCTGTAGTTTAGTCCTCTGAATATATACTAGAGGCTGCACTTAAAAAACCCAAATTGTGTGGACCAGAGCCATTTTGGAGAATTGAAATTCTCGGTTAAAGGAAGATCATTAGAGAATACCCTAATATTTCTCTAAGCCCTGAATAAAATACTGTATGATAATTATAAACTAATATATAATTTGTTTAACTGAAATTAAATTATGTACATAACATAATAAATAAGGTCACTTATAATACAAAAACGAGTACAATACTGTACAGTTAATTATGTACAGTACCAGCAATTAAGGATTTGGAAGTGCAGGGCTGTGTAGGCTGTTGACTCTATAGTGAATTACAAGAATAATTAAAGTACATCTGTGGCTGCTGGTTGGTTAAAATTGCCATCACTCATATTGTTTCTGATGTTCAAAGTTTTCCGATAACTGATATTTGGATTTATTAAGTTCAACCTGTTTTATATCTAGCATCATGTAACCATAAGTAATATTATCCCAATATAACAACATCCATTATGATCGCAGATTTTAACGAACCTGAATTTTTCTAGGCGAAGGATGAAGCAGCAGCGGTGCAGCGAGAGAAGATGGCCGTAGCTCAGCCTAACATAGTCCCCGGTCCCATGAACTTAACTAATATTGAAAACAGAGGTGAGATTATTAGTACATTGCCCATAGTGAGACTTTTAGGACTATATGTAGAGTATTAGTGTAATGTGAGGCTCTGGAGTTTACTTTATATGTGTTGTAAATTTGTTGGATATGATGCGAGTATTTTTATTGTTGATGAACAAATTTAGTTGTAATTTATGAAATATAGTCTTCTTCCTTATTGTTCATAAATATCTATAAGAATAACTGTGTGTAGGTAATTTAGTGTATGTACTGTATAGTATACCACCATAGGAAGATGTCTAATAGAGAATATCCTCAACACCTCTATTTGTTAGTGTAAAGTACCTGTACATCCTCTTCTGTGCTCAGATTCCTTTTTAACATTAAGTGTAGGACTCCCATTAATGTAATCTTAACTCTCAGACCTCCAGAGTACAGAGCATGATTGTTTATGCCATTACCCTGTATCCATTTATTCTTCCCACTTGACCACATATCACCAGCCCTTCATCTCTTTCTTAAATATTATTACCTCCACAATCCATAGTTCATTGAATTCAAATGTTTTCTTGCAGGTGGTTGTAAAAGTCGCAACTATGGTCATGGCAGTATTGTGTGTGTGTGTGATACCTCCCACTGTGACACTTTCCCACCAGTGCAGCTGCCTGATGCTGGTGAGGCTCTGATTGTGACCTCCAGTAAGGCAGGACTACGATGGCAACTCTCAACTGGAATATTTTTAGAACATGGCAATGTGATACAGCCTTGTATGTATATTTATGAATTATTATCATTTTGTTGTTTAAGTTTTATGTTATGCATCATGGAACTGAAGGTTCATTAATGGAATTTTTGGGTCTTTGTTTTTTTTGTGTGTAGCAGTTTGATTGTCACTCTTACTAGAAGTACAGGTACAGTCAATATATGTGTAGAAGTTGGATGGTACAGCTTACATACTGGTAAAGTATACAGCAAAAGGGATTTCAAGATTTTATGAGGTACTGTACCATTAGATGAACCGTCACTGTTTTATCCCATAACTTAAAGTTTGAGGAGATATAGCAGTGATGTTGTCCATCTGTCTGTCCATCATTGAAACTGAAAGCTGTTAGGATTGGGACCCATTGAAAAAATTTAAATTTATGGAGGGGAGGAGAAAAGTTTAAATGGAGCAGCATTAGTATGTTACTGTACAAATTTACTGGAAAAGCCTTTAAATGTGAGAAGAAGATGGTGTATTCAGATATTAGTCAGTGTTGAGTTTAATTTTGTAGATCGTGAAGTGGTTGGTAGTATGAATTATAATCAAAGAATGGAACCATCTCCGCTAACAAGGAAGCATCTTTAGTATACCGGGTAATTCTTCTGGTATATCCAGTGTTATGTTGTGGGAAGGAAACAGTTCAATTAACCTTTACCTTCTACAGTACTGGTATGTAAGTATTGTTTATAATTATTTATTCTGGGTTTGACAGCTTTGGAAGTTGAGGTAGACAGCAGTGTGGAATACCAGAAGATCATTGGCTTTGGAGGAGCTTTCACTGATGCTAGTGGTGTGAATATTTTGAGTCTGCCAAAAACAATGCAGGATATGATATTGAAGTAAGTGAAGTGGTGAACATTCTGGAGACAATACGGGTATATAGTTCCTCTATTTCTATTTTGTCTATTTGAGGTCTTAGTATACACTGTGAATTACTGTGGGGAGAGGTTATAAGAAATGTCCTCGGAGTAAAGAACCTGACGAGATAGGCTGCAAGAGTATGGAGAGCTATCAGGTAATCATCGCCCACACATACGAGCGTGGAGAATGGCCATGAAACAATGATGACGATGATGAGTTTGTAAGAAGAGGAAGTTAAGTTTATTTTCTTAACTTTATGATGCCTCTTCCTGTTTATAATACACATTCATCATTCATTCATACATCCTGCTGTAATGGCAAGTCAGCAAGGTCTCAAATATCTATGTAGTTTATCCCTTTGTTGTCATTTATACTATTGTGTTGGCCCTTTCATGTTGCTTTACACAGTTATCTAACATGACTCTTTATTTGATATTTCCCACCTTTGACCCCTTGATCCTCTACAAAAATGGGAGGAAAAATAGTCACTTGAAAACATATGAAATTCTTGTACAGGTTGAAATTGTCCATCTATATTAAATTAAGTGTCATATACAATACAGTATTATCAAATAGGGTGACTCAGGCTTGGTTTTCTCCATGTTTATCAGTCTTGATGTTTCTCCAGGCATCATGTGACACTCTTTTCCTCTAATTGATACTTCTGGTCTTTCCTTTCCCCTTCTCTCAAATACCTCCCTATCTCACTCTCTTATTGTGAATATATCATAACTGTACTTTAATAACACGTGTTAATGTTAATCGTAAAACTGGAGACATACTGAATTTTCCATCTTTTTCAGAGCTTATTATTCTGTGGATGGCCTCGAGTACAACCTGGGTCGTGTACCTATTGGTGGCACTGATTTTAGCACCCACCCATACACATACGATGACCTGAAGGATGGGGACATTGATATGGATCTCTCTCACTTCTCACTTGCCGACGAAGATTTGAAGTACAAGGTATATCTAGAGGTTTCTTATGTAATGGATGTAATATAGTGGTTTGAATTTCTTTTATCATCTTGTAAGGTTTAGTTTTTTGGGGAGGGAAATAATGAATAGATTAATAAGTAAATCATCCAAGTTTTATTGCTTTAGCTGTTGGAAATTTTATTTTTAGAGTCATAAATATTAGGGTATGTGAATATAGATTGAGTTGGTAAAGTGGAGGTAATTTTAAAGGATTTTTCAAAGCTTGGCGTGTTATGTGATGTTTTGAGAAGACTGCGGGTAGATGTGTTGGAGTCAGTGTGTGAAACATCACATTCAGTAAAAATAGGCAGACACAGTCAGGAGCTTGAAAACTATTATCTTAATATGTTCATTTTAACCCTTTGAGGATGATGGTTTAACCCTTTCAGAAGTATAGCCCAAATTATCATTCTTTTGTAGCTTAAACCAGCATCCTCAAAGAGTTATAGCTTTAACCATCATCCTCAAAGAGTTATAGCTTTAACCATCATCCTCAAAGAGTTATACCTTTAACCATACTCAAAGGATTATAGCTTAAACTATCATCCTGTAAGAGTTATAATTTAAGCCACTATCTTCAAAGGGTTGTAACTTAAACTATCATCCTCAAAGGGGTAAAATATGAAGATTAAGATTCAGATCTGCATATGCAAGTTCATTTAATAAAGAAACTTGAAAAAAGAAATAAAGTTTGGGGATATGAGAGATTGTTTATAAACTTGGCCTTGTTCAAAGCATAGCAGTTGTATCAAAGAATATTTTGAAGAAGTTTACCTGAAATGTATATATTTTGTCCCCAGATGAAGTGTGAAACTCCTTATCAAGTCTTTATTTAAGGTTTAGATCAAAATTAAGAGTCAAAAGGTCAAATTTGACAATGAGCATACAATACCGCATTATGCACTATGGGTCAACATTTATTAATAAAAGTAAACTTGCATGATGATTTTATTGGATATCTATTTATCTATCTATCTGTCTGTCTGATAATCAATACATGATTACTCATATGTATAGTAATTACACACAAACCCATGAAAAAAGCCTAATACAGTCCTGTACCTGTTTATTCTTCAGATCCCGCTGATACACAGAGCATTAAACTTGTCCTCAACTCCTCTCAAACTATTTGGCTCGGCCTGGGGTGCTCCAGCCTGGATGAAAGACAACAACAATATTTCAGGCAAGGGCAAGTTACTGCTCAAGATGTACTCCACCTGGGCAGACTACCATGTGAGGTAAGTAATGCACCACTAGTTTGTTTAGTCCATGAGCGAGTTATGATAATTTTTTTGAAATGCTGTATTTTTTTTTGAGAGGGGGGGGGGGGGGGGATGTAAATAAACATATTGAATTTGGAATGTAAATCCTCAGTAATTTGTGGTTGTGTTTCATTGTGACAAGTTATGTACACAGTCTAAAATGAAGTCATATACTGTATGTATCTGTCTCTATATCTACAGATTTATTAAGAGTTATGGAGAACACAATATCACCTTCTGGGGACTCACTACACAAAATGAACCAACTGATGGCCTGGGAGGTTTAGTAAATTTTAATGCCGTTGGATGGACTTCAGAAGATCAGGTGTGGTTTTCATTACATCTTCCGTGAATGATTTAATATGATTTTCAAGAAGCAAATGATTCCCATGTAAACACGTACTGTACAGTCACCTGGCACTTATACCTGTTACAGTGGCTGGTGCATTTTGTGAGATGTGGTTACACTACAACTAAACATCCCATGATTACAGTTTAACTAAACATCCAATAGTTACAGTACAACTAAACACCCCATGGTTACAGCTCATCAACATTTCACTTTAAAACATCCTTCTTTCTCAGTGTTTCCTTGACATCTGTATTTTATGTAATATGTATTTGTGTCTTGGGTCAGGCAAAATGGATCGGGCAGCACTTCGGTCCAGCTCTGCACAACAACAGCCTTGGTCACCTCACGGTCATGATATTGGATGACAACCGCTTCCTCCTTCCAAAGTGGGTGGATGATGTAAGTCTTTAGTATTTTATGTATCTTATCTAAACTCAGGAGGAATCTTGTAAAAATCTGGGATCACTTGAAGCTTAGGTACCCTATCTTATTTAACCCTTTTACTACAGAGACACCAATTTAATATCTCATTTGATTAATGGCAGATGATTTTATTCAGCTCAGAGGGGAGCTCATACACAAGGAGTTAACCTCATGATTAAACACTCAAAATATACAAGCGTTGAAAATTTACCCAATATCCGTTCGGTCAAATTTTTGTGCCACGTTCCAGATTTAGTGGCTATAATTTAAAAAATTTGTATAGATGAAATACTGCAGCTTGAACTTCTATTATATGAAGGATTACTATAAGTTACACCAGTAGTGGTTTTTTTCTAGAAGTGTTGAAAGTGTAATTATAGTACTTTCTAAATGATGTGTTAAAAGTATCATTACTTTCTTTATAGTACAGTATGTAAAAATAACATGATGGCTTTCCAGATCATGATAGATGGTGATGCAGCTCCATATGTTTCTGGTGTGGCCATCCATTGGTACAGTGACTGGTTGACCCCTACCCTCACCCTTGACCTGACACATGAACATCACCCAGAGCTTTTCTTGCTCTATACCGAGGCGTGTACAGGTAGATAACAAGGCTTGCTGTAGCTGTTTAATTGTATCTATTATTATTTTATTAATTTTAATCAGTTCAACAAAAATAATCAAAATTTCAGGTTCTTTAACAGAAAATTTTGGAATAAAATTTTCCTTGTGTACGGTATTTGTGTACAGTACTTTACATATATGGTGCATGTATTACAAAACTGTACCACACGTGAGTGATACGTGTAAAGTCTCTCCATATTATGTTTATTTCCAAGCAACTCATTGATACTTTATATAGTATAGTGTCACTCATGGACGATTCCCATCTGGACGACATAACCTAACCTGTAGTATTTCCACGCTAAGGTGGCCCATAAGCCCCTCCCCTTGTCTATAGCTACAAATAGCTGATTGGTTCCCCCGAGTGTTTTACCTCCCACTGGATTGCGCGTATATAAGCGTGTTTATATGTCGACCTTTTATATTAAATATTTAAAATTGTCTAACATCCTCTCTGAAGTGCTAATGCCTTGAAATCATTTGCATTTTGATAATTCATATATTTAACATCATTTTAGATAATAACAGGTCTGCTTACCAATTGTGAACACATTTAGTTTGAATTTACTATGAACCAATCAGCTATTAGTATGGAAGAGGGGCAGGGCCTATGGGCCAGATTAGTGTGGAAAGGGTATAGCCATCTAAGTGGAATGATGCCACCTCACTCATGTGTGCTCCTGTTTAGTCATCCTCATCCAATGCTCTTTATTTTCACTATCAACAGCCTTGTAATTTTATTTAATTAATATTGATTTAAAAATATAATAATTGTCGATACCGGAGTTGTTAGTTTCAGAGCCTAAATGAAGTTGTTTCTGTTTACTTAGGAATGGAGTAAAGACAATCAATAGATATAAATAGTGAAGCAGTATCTGAAGTGTTGTGTTAATTATATTTCCCTCTTACAGGACAGTGGCCATGGGAGCCGCTCAAGGTGGTGCTGGGGTCCTGGACCAGGGCCGAGGATTATGCTGTTGACATAATAGAGGTGCTGTGTCTGTCTTTGAGTTGGGCGTGGAAATTATTTAGGGCCTGTGATGTATCTGTCTCAGTGTGTGTATTGGGGGGGAGGGGGGGTCTTGAGCATGCCACATATACAGTACAGTACAGTACAGTATTAAGGGGTTGTTGTGCTTCCTGTAAGTCTGCTGCCTGAGGTTAAGAGAACATTGATCTTGAATGTGTTGCTGATATTGTTTGCTGCTAACATTGTAAATCTATGAGGATAACATCTTACTTGTAGCAACACCTTTGCAGAACCTGGAACACTGGGTGTCAGGCTGGACTGACTGGAACTTAGCTCTGGATGTGAAAGGTGGACCGAACTGGATTAAAAACTTTGTTGATTCACCGATTATTATCAATGCTGTAAGTTCTACCTGTACACTAGTTTTAGATATATCAACTTTCGTATATCTGACGCCTTACCATTTGCTTTAAACCATTGGTTTAAATTGGCCATCCCTGTAATCCAACAGCCTAAGGGAGAGTTCTACAAGCAGCCCATGTACTATGCCCTGGCTCACTTCACCAAGTTCCTGCCCGAGGGGAGTCGACGTGTGGTATTACGGTCTACTTATACAGGAGGGGCAACATCCTCCCTTAGTCACACTGCATTTGTCCGTCCAGATAACACGACAGTGCTTGTGTTTCTGAACAAGTAGGTCATTTTTGGTGCTGACAGAGGCAACAGCTTTCTCTTTGTTATATATGTTGGAGTGAGAGGCATTGGGCATCTTTTGACTACAGGTATAGACTCTCAAATTTGGGACCTTGGGACAAAGACCGAACCAGTTTAAGGATTTTTTGGTTTCCTGCGTACTGGGTCATCCATGTTACCCCAAGCTTACCAGTAGACTATGTCAGGTTTTGCTTCCACACACTCACACAAACTCAGGCAAACATTTGCTTTACTGTACAGGTACTTCTTAAATAACAGAATAAAGAAAATGGCATAACCTAACTCAGGGAAGAAAATGTTCATTTTTTGAGAATCTCTGGTTTTATGAGATCTGGTTTCGAGGATCTGTACCAATACTTGTTAATTATGAAAGTAAGTACGTAGCTGGTAGATAATATAACTGTGCATATAAAAATTATGTTATGTTTTATATCCAGTACAGTACTGAGGGTTGTTAAGTTTGTCTCCCTTGTAAAGTGTTAAGGCTCTAAAATTCATAGACTGTACAGGCGTACTATATAAAACTTTAAGGATAGTTTGTAAAAGGAGACATTAATGAAAGATTGAAGTATTACAACCCTATATGATGATGAGGGGAAGAAACGAGATACCACTAAATCACACTTTGCCTTGACACGTTAACACAAACACTACTCAGTTGGACAGTTTTTCTGCAGTTTAGATATTAGTTTATTTACAAACAATCCCACAACCAAACATTGACACAAGTAATTGATGAACTGAGTTGTGTAATGGTTTATGTTATTTCAGGGGTCATGATGCTATGACAGCAAGAATCTCAGACAAGAGGGTTGGTCAGCTGAACCTCACAGTAGAGCCTCACACCATCATCACAATGGCGTGGAAGGTGTAGTCAGTCTGCACTGTACGCCATTCGTACCTGAACCTTGTGAAAATTATCTTTTGGAAAATGAACCAGTGATATTTGAGGTAAAGTAAATTACCATACTGGGCTATCAAGTACTGCACAAAACAAAACACTTATTTTCTTTCAAATTAGTTACAGTTTATAATGTCAGGGGACAAGAATCAGTCAATCACTTACTGTTTATTATATGGAAAATGAAAGACTAAGAATGTGTTTGCGTTTACTCCTGGTTGTGGCTGCCCTGCAGTATAGCGGGAGAAGGCTAGAAGATGAGAAATACTGTATAGTGAGAACGAACAAGTGCAGGGAGTCCTTGTTCATTGACCTGTTGTTTGCTGTTTTCTTAGTTTATCGTTTGAAGTAAATGAATTAATATTGAAATGATAATTAGAATATGTATACGGTTTTTCCAACTGCACGATTACTGTACGATAGTTCTATCTGGCCAGTGTACGATACAGTAGTTCTGCCCAGCGTATGATACTTTATTGTGGCAATGCCTGATTCATTGACTGGTCATAAAATTTTATTAACAAATTACATTCCAATAAATTTAATTACTCTATTTTTTATTACAATTATTTATGTAATATTTACAAACATCTTCCAGATATTTATGTCAGTGAGTTAGTCGGCCCCGTGGTCATCAGGAATGCATGCTTGACAAACAAAGAGACGCCCAGTATTATTACCATGTGTTATCGACCTGATGTACCTGTATCTTCCGCTGTACAGTATAAGAAGCTGGATCTATCATTAAAGTAAGGTGCTACCTACTTGATCTTCACTAAATAATTTGGTTTTTATGTTTTGAGATACTTTGCAGCAAAGCTTCCTTATGTGGAAAGTTGCTGTTTGCATATTACCCCAGTTATTTTTTCTATACTGTACTTTTTATGTGTGTGTTGGGTAATAATGTTGAGTTAAGCATCATTGTATGTGTTTGTCTGTCCATTACCTATAGCAACATCCTTCACTTTTTTATTCATAGTAACTAAAACACTCCTGTGAGCAGCCCTAACATACAAATTATGAATCTTCTGTTATCATAATACTGTACAGTAAATTTATAGGTTCACATTTTTGCTCATGTGGAATTTCAACTTACAGTAGTGGTTGGCAGACAACCAGGTTAAATTTATTGTGTTGCCACTCAGCACACACAAGCAACACACCCAGTTTGGTGAGTACAGGCATTTACACTTGTATATTTGTGTGTTTACATTAGATCTCTGTACTCTTTATGATCATATTAATTACTGTAGTTCCCAGGGCTATTTTAACTGATAACTGTCCTGTACAAGCATCCCCAGGTTACGGAAGGGACCCTTCCTGAAAATCATTCCGCAGCGCAAAATTCCGTAACTCGAAGCCGTTTTTCTCATCGACTTCCATTATATAGGTTGAGATGCATTCCTACGTAAATTTTTTGAGGCCCAAAAATGTAACACAAGTACATATATGTATGAAAATAGAAAGTCTTAGCCACATACAGTGAGTCATTCATGATGTAACGTGATCATAAATGAACAAAACACTCAAATTTACTTGCCATAAACGATGTTGAGTGCTGCAGGAGGTGGTGATGTAAGGTGGTGCTATCAGAGTTACTGGAGTTACCTCCTTAAAACATCAAGTTTATAGTCCAATTCCATAATAGAATCTTTATCACCACTGCTTTCACTTGAACTTGGTGGTCTTTTTCCACTCATCTTGAATAAGGGTACACAGTAACACAGACACATAACTGAACATAAAGTAAACTGGGGAAAAAATTCAAACTGAACATCGCCATTGTTGTTGTGGCTGCTACCAGCTGGAAAGCTTAGCCAGAATCCACACAAAATAAATGTTATAATTTTGGTGAAATTATTTATTTTATATTGAGAGTTGTTCTTTTGAAAATGTTAATAAATTAACCATAATTCCGAAAGGGCGAATACAGTTTTGAACACAGACTCATAACTGAACACAAGCTTGGGAAAGAATTCTAACTGAGCAGTGCCATTGTTGTGGTGGTTGTTTGCAACTGGGGGGGGGGGGGGGTGAGCGGCTTTCCAACCGACTTGTGGTTTTCACATAGAATCTACCTGAAATAATTTTTACAACTTTGGTGAAAGGTTGGGTTATTTATTTTTTTTTTAATTTACCAAAATTCCATAAGGGCAAGTTTTTTTTTTTTCCGTACCCCGAATTTTTGGTCATACAGTAATTTCAAAATTCCGTAGATGCAGGGAATGCCTACATTTTTCACATGTTCAAGAAAGGCGAGCTATATAGTCTATGTAACTAAAGTTTTACAGTACTGTACAGTGTAATGAATTTTCAAAACAAATGGAGGAATAAATACGAGTGAATGAGGAGGAAAATGTGTTGCTCATGATTCTGGCCAGAGTAAAAAAAACAACAACAACTACTAATAACAGTATCAGCTTCATTGAGTGAGGCTAAGACAGACATGTGCAGTATGATGGAGTTGGCGACACAGTGGTAACTCGCATCTCTCATTAGTACGTCATGGGAAGTACTGCTTGGCCCGGACACATGAGAGAAGGTTGTTATTCAGTACAGTATGACATTACCAAATATTACTGGTTTCCTTCAGGTACTAACACTGGACAAATAAAATTCACAACAAAGTAACAAAGAACGAACAAACTGCTCGCACGTTTACAGTTGATAAGTGGTGAAATGATAATTGACAATACAGTATGCAAAACATTTCTCTAAAACACTGACAAAGCAAAATATTACTAAAGGTTCAGGAAATTATCCATGGACTTCAGTGAACAGGTGTGATAGTAAAGTGTTATTGTACAGGATGTTTATGACTGTGATCGAGGACACCAGTGCAATGATGCTGATGAATATTGACAGCTTGTGATCATCAGCCAGTTATATATTCCTTTACTTCATTGTAGTATGGAACAGTCTGGATATATTAACCAAGAAGGAAATATTATTCTCTTTCTGGATGTTCTTTTATATAGAGTAAAGAAATATGGCTTTTGCCTTAACCCATTGTATAGTGGGATCAGTCTGTGATGATTAAAATTGCCTTGTGTTAACTAAATAAAATATTAAAAGTGGCATCCCAGTAAAGAATAAGTTAGTAGAGACAGTTGATTAACTCCTTGTGTAGTGGGGTGTGTCTGTGCTGAATAAAATATCAAAAGTGTCGTCCCGGTAGTGATGGGGTTAATCCTGTAGAGTAGATGATGTTAATATTTTTCTTTTAAGTTATATGAAATATATATTAGAGTAGTTGTTGAGTATAGTGACCCCTGCAACTGCATCATATGGTTAAGTGAGAAAGATCTCTTACTTGTGAATAAACTTTTCATTTTCATTTATTTTTTTTTAAGTACAGTAATTTGTTATTAAGTTACCAGATATGTTTTTTATTTTTTGAGGAATTTAAAGAGGATATGGATGAGGCGAGTGAGACATCATCCACCTCATCTGCCTTTCCTCTTAATTTTCAGTAAAGATCAGAAAAAAATATTCAAGGCAATTAATTTTCATAAATAAAAATGAAAACTTAATTCATTAATAATTTTATTGTTAAGGCATCACTTTACTTTACTATTACTTGTATGGCACAGTATTATTTATCTTACTCATGTTCACTTAGGTATTTACCATGCTAGTTACCAACAGTATAGTACAGTACTTGTATATGAGGTACAGTAATCAAGTCTTTCTCCTAATTTGGTTAGTGTCCTAAGAATTGCAAAAATCAAGTACTGTGCAGTACTGTACACTTATTAACCCTTAACCCTCTGTGTGTATATAAGTCTGTAGGTCTCTCTGTGCTGAATATAATAATCTGGCATTAGTCAAATAAAATATTACAGGCATCTTCTCTGTAGTGAAGAGGTTAAGTGGTGGCCTTTATCAGTGGTATGTTTCATGTTCCTTTGTTCCATTTTTGCACATGTGGGGGTGGAGTATGGAATCCTTACCCGCTGTTTCAAGGTTAATAGTCGGTCAAAAGGTAACGCCTTACTACAGCAAAATATACTGGTGCTCGGTGAATTAAAATAGAGAATCTATTCTTATATGTATTCTTGTGCTGTCACCATTGTTATAAGTCTTTTGTGAGTGCTGTATGGTACAGCACACTGCAATATGTGATAAATTTGTGCAATCCTTTTAGAATAAGTACAAACTCAGTTACAGTATGTGTGTGTTTTACAATTATCCTGTTTATTTATTTATATATTTGTTCTTAAATTTTTGGTCTGTGATTAGCAACATTGAAGATAGAAAAATATAAGTTAACAATATCCTTTTGCTAGTTGGAAAAATTGGTTCAGTTAAGTTTGGGTAAATCTGTAAAGAACTGTACTGTATTGTATTTAATTTACCGTATCTCTGTGTTTGTGCAGTTATGGAAGAAATTCCTATGAGACCTCCATATCATCCATGAACCTGTGAATCTTAGACCACACACACACACACACACACACACTCGGTTACATTGTTGGGCCAATAGACGGTGCACTGGGTCATGGAAATTTGAGGGGTGAAGTGTACGGGAATGAGGGGTGGGTGGGGGGGGTGAGGGGGGTTACATTTTAGAGATGATGTAATTAAAATACAGTACTTAACTATATGAAACTGTTTGTTATATGTCATCATTATAATCTTGATGACGTTAACTGTATAAAAATGATTTAAATGTCACTATTAATATCTGCATTGTTATATATAAGTGCAGTATAGAAAACATTTACTGTTAATATTAGCGTTATAACTTCCTTAATATGAATCCTATTCTACCTTTTATCTCTAACTCTCATGGTATCAAATGTTTAAGTAGTGATAGAACTTGTCAGGTAAATGTGAAGAAACAGTGGAGGAGGAGATGGTGGTGCCTTGAGTGCGCTACCATATCTCAGGCTATTTTATCACTTGTTCTCTTCTTGCAGAAAAATCAGCAGTGAAAATGAGGTGAGATAAAGACCTTTCTTCATGTGAAAGTTTTTGTACTTCATTAACAAAACTTTTTCTTTGTGAAATTTATACTTGTTAAATGTTTGTAGTATATATCAGCAATAAGGATGAGTTATCTCCTTAATTCCTGGACAGACATGTGTAGTCATAATGTTCTAGTATTATCTGCAGCTTATTTGAAGGCTTCCCTAGTGTTATTCTTGCTCATGTTTTGAAAGAATATAATAATCACTGAGTTTGTTTGTCTTGTATTGGTCAACAGCTGGGTGAAGCCATGGAGTTAGTTTTAGGTTTACTTTTAGTTTATCATCTTTGCCTGAAAGCCACTTGGGTGGTCAGTCACGTCTGTTATGTACTGTTGGGAAGTACTCGTATATGATACACACTGGCTTCAGAATGTATCTGAACCTGTGCCAGTGTTGGTCAAGTCTGGTCTTAATGAACTCACACTCGGTGCCATCACAATATTTTCCAGCAGATTATACCAAGAGCTCACAACTCTCACTCCCAAAAAGTTTGTCTGACAATTATTTTAACCTTTGGCTTCTTTAACCTGGGTGCTGGAGTGAAGGCACCAGTCTGGTGGCCCTCCTTTGGACATTCTCAGTCAACTGACAGTAGCTTGTTTGCTTGATGTAGCTTCTTCTCATAATGGTCTGAGAAATTCAGTTCATTGTCAACACGCTCACGCAGGTCTTTTTCACATTTGGTCTCGGTTAATGTTGTTTCTTCATCATGTTAGGACATGTGATACGCCTCCTTACTACTGGCGCAACTTGGTGCATCTTCTTCATGCCGTTGAATCTTAACAGCCATTCCTTTGGCCATTCCTGAAGCTGACAGAGATCTTCTTATAATGTTTCACAGTCCATTTGGTTCTTAATTTCCCTGAATAACATAACGTCATTTGCAAACATTTGTATGGAGGAGTGTATACCATCTGACTTATCATTTATGAAACAAATAACAACAGTCCCAGTACACTGCCGTGTGTTTATACATCCAGCATCTTAAGTTATTGCATCAAGTAGGAGCATCCAGGCTTAAAACTGTGTTGGCACTCCTTTATAAAGTTGTTTCATAGTAGATACAGCATCACATATAATGCTCTCTGGTACTTTACACACTGTGATGGTCAAACTCACCAACCTATGATTGATCATGCAGTGGCGGTTTTAAGGGACTCTGCAAGCTCATTTCACACAACTCTCTTAACACTCTGGAATGCACACTATCAGGGCCAGAGATTTTATGAACCTAGAGCTTTGACAATTTGGTTCAATCGTATAACATAAAATCATCATACAAGTTTACATTGATTTGGCATGTGCATAGACAATACAGGTACACAATCTACATAGATAGTGTAGATATACAAATAAGTACCTAGACTGTGGGTATACAATCTGTGTGGGCCAAGATACGCAAATTAGAAGCTAATATTTGTAGCTCTCAAAGTTGGAGAGGTGACGTGAATTGAGGTAGGAGGCAGGTAAGGTTAATAAAGGCAGGGACAGGTGAGAACCGGGTAAAGAAAGGTAAAGGTAGGAGAAGGGGGCTGGATGTTAAGGCAACAGATGAAGATAGCAAATTGTAGTGTTGGGTAGGGTAAAATAAGGATAGGTAGGAAGTGTTGGGTAGGGTAAAATAGGGATAGGTAGGTAGTGTTGGGTAGGGTAAAATAAGGATAGGTAGGAAGTGTTGGGTAGGGTAAAATAGGGATAGGTAGGTAGTGTTGGGTAGGGTAAAATAAGGATAGGTAGGTAGTGTTGGGTAGGGTAAAATAAGGATAGGTAGGTAGTGTTGGGTAGGGTAAAATAAGGATAGGTAGGAAGTGTTGGGTAGGGTAAAATAGGGATAGGTAGGTAGTGTTGGGTAGGGTAAAATAAGGATAGGTAGGTAGTGTTGGGGAGGGTAAAACAAGGATAGGTAAAATAAGGATGGCAGATTAAGGTTACCGATTCAGGGTTCCAATCAAGACAAAATAATATGCTCATAATTATTCATTGGTTCCCCAGCCAATTTCAGGCCAACCTACAGGAAACCATTTTAGACGCAAACTATATTGACAAGAACGTTAAAATTATTTTATCCGTTTAATTAAAAGAGAGAGTTATTTGAAGAGTTGAGAGTATTTTAAACAATGAAAGCAATTGTAATTAATTGTCAGTAAAGGGATGTTTTTATGAAGGCAAATTGTTGTTGTTTATTTATTTTTATTTATTTTTTGCTGTAGAATATTGATAAAAACTCATACATTATTAGTCTGTTAAAAACCGAGAACTCTTTTGGAAGGCTTATGTTGAAAACCTTCCTTTTTTTTTTCTCTTTAATAATTTGATATAAGAATAATGGAAACCAGAAATGGCCAGGAGTATTGAACATGAAGACGCCCGTTAAAATATTAAAACCCTGGCATTGGATGTTTCCGGGATGCAGAATGTATTATACTGGCTTCCAGGATTTGAGGTTAGTTTCCAGGAGGTGGAGTAGATTTCTTGGTGATGAAATATGCTTTTAAAATGTAATGATGGCTTCCAGTTTATAATGTAGGTTTCCAGAAGGCAATATCTATAGTTATTAAGCTATGATGGAAGATTGCACGATGTTGAAGCCTCAGATAAGTGGAAGAGGCTTTCGGAAAGTGTTAATTAGAGGGTGGAAGCTTCTGGGAGATAACAATAATCTCCTCCTGATATACTGTATATGTATGGACGGACGGACAGACAGACAGACAGATAAAAAGGTGTCTTGTCCAGTTTTTCACAGCTCTGTTTTTTCTTTCTGCCAATTTAGTCTTGCAAGATGTTTTTATGTCGATCAGCTGGTGTTTATTTTTCCTCCCTTGGCTGATGTTGTAGTGAGGGACCTTCTTCGTGTGTAGTGAGGGACCTTCATTGTGTGTAGTGAGGGACCTTCCTTGTGTGTAGTGAGGGACCTTCTTTGTGTGTAGTGAGGGACCTTCATTGTCTACAGTGTGTGTAGTGAGGGACCTTCTTTGTGTGTAGTGAGGGACCTTCCTTGTGTGTAGTGAGGGACCTTCTTTGTGTGTAGAGAGGGGCCTTCCTTGTGTGTAGTGAGGGACCTTCTTTGTGTGTAGTGAGGGACCTTCATTGTCTACAGTGTGTGTAGTGAGGGACCCTTCCTTGTATGTAGTGAGGGACCCTTCCTTGTGTGTAGTGAGGGGCCTTCCTTGTGTGTAGTGAGGGACCCTTCTTGGTATCCTGTAGCATATTGGGAGGGGGTATGTCCTCTTTCAAATAGACTGGGTAGGTTCTTAGTGATGGGGGAAGATGAGGAGGAGGAGAATGACGAGAAGGAAGGAGATGAGGACGAGGAGGAGAACGAGGAGGAGGAGGAGGACGAAAAGGAGGAGGAGGACGAGAAGGAGGAAGATGAGTACGAGAAGGTGGATGAGGAGGAGGAAGAGGAGGACGAGATGTGATATAGTTATGGGGTATTTTTCATTTCTCTGTTTGATCTGAATGTTCTGTATTGTCGTTCTGTCTGTCTTTCTTTTACTCTTTTTATTCATTATCACTCTGACTCATTTTTATACACACTCACCTTCTTTCACTCGCTCCTATAACCTCGTTCTTTCATCATCTAGTCATGCACTCTCTCTCACTTAATCACTATCACACACTCATTCAATCACTCACACTCTTACTCTTTCTCACACTCTCACTCCCTCCCACACCCTCACTCCTTCATCGTCTAGTCATGCACCCTCCCCCACTCTCTCTCACTATCACATTCACTCCCTCTCATTCACTCCCTCACACATTCACTCCCTCTCATTCACTCCCTCACACATTCACTCACTGACTCATACACAGACCCGAAGCAGCACCCCAGTTTATTTCCCAGTCAAGCGAATCTCTTCACCTGCAGTCGCGGCTAATCTCCAATCACTGCATGACAGAGTGGAGCACCTTAATTGACCTCGGAAATAACTTCTTTCTCCGCCTGGCCTCGGTGCCTGTCTATCTTGAAAGCAACCCCAGATAGATCGATAGACAGACAGATAAATATATATGTAGATAGATGGATGGCTGAATCACAGAATGGACAGACAGGTGTACAGATAGATAGATATGTAGGAAGAGAGAGGAAATATGGATAATATAAATAGACAGATAGCTAGATGGCAGAGAGAGATAGAGAGAAATACCAACAGTGCTCTTCACTCACGACGACTTTTGAGGATCATAAGAAAGGCATCACCCACACACACACACACACAGGAGAGCACCACCATTTAATCAATTCTGAGCGGATATTGCGTCAAGGATTAAAGGCAGGAGCGACACGGCCTTTACTACACAGACACCAGGAAGAAGGCTATTGAAGGTCGGTGTCTCAAGGGGGGGGGGGGGGAGTAGTGGGGGTCCTCTACGTGAATAACACCACCAGTACACCTCCGTCAGGCTGCCTGTATCACTCCTACTGAGGTGATTAGGATTTTTTTTTAATGTCCTTCCTCTTTTCTCGTCTCCTAAAATATAGTATCGAAGGTCATGTATTTCAGAATCCTTTAAGATCAGCAGGAAGGATCTTCTCTGGATATCCTAGGGGATGGGGGGGGGGGAGGTCGTAGGAACACTTCTCCTTCAGCAAGTTCCTATACCACTTCTTGGAGTCTAGGAAGGATCTCTAGTGCCCGTGTCTCGTGAGAGTCCTTGGATGCAGTATTCCAGAATCCTTTACTCTCTCTCTCTCTGTCTTTGATGTCACTCAGCGTCAAGGGGCAGGAATATGAGGGTGTGTAAATATGGAAAAATAGACAGATATTGCCGACTGATGAGAAAATCTTGACAAAAGAAAATTATGACGAAACTAAAGAAGAAATGTTTATGTTAAAAAAAATCAGAACATGTGGACTACAACAATGATCTTAATAACAGCGATAATCAGAAATATATATAGGTGCGTACATATAAAAGCATACATACATACTGTACACTTTATACAAACCAAAAATATCTACACATACACACAAATGCATGTTGAGATATATTCACACACACACACACACACACACGCGAGAGAGAGAGAGAGACAAGGGACAAGAAAAAGTCAATATATATATGCGAGAGCAAGGAGTAACCTGAGCGGACCTGAGATCAATACACCTTTGAATATTTGATATTGTTGGAACTCAGGTTGACGTACACCGGTCGCCTTAATACCAAGAAGTCTTATAAAATATTCATGCAGGTTTTTGTGAAGGATGAAATTCTTTTTTAGTCTTACATACTGAGTTATATCGGGAATTTTTTTATAATGCGTGTATAAGTAATGTGCATTCTATTAGGGGATTGTTGATGGATAGTGGTAATAATATTCGATTTATCGTTAATGAGATTAATAATAAAAGTAATAAAAAAGGCTATTGTTACTGTTAGTATTTTTGCTACTACTGTACTGTATTGCTACTTCTACCACTACAACTACTAGTATAATAGGCGGAAGTGTATTATATTCATCATATAGGAAGTAGGTAGTTAACAAATACAGTATAATAAAAACAACAATTCCCAACACCGTAATCAAGATTAATTCTTGACCATTACGACTTTTTGGTATCAGAAACAGAGAGAGAGTTGACCCCGTTTCAAGTCTGTCACCCCATCTGGTCCCCGAGATGTGCTAGAGACTGTCAGTTGATTGAAAACCTCCAGAGGAGGGCCACCAGACTGGTGCCTGCACTACGGCACCTCAGGTACCCAGAGAGATTAGAAAGCCTGCAATTGGCTAGTTTGTACGTTAGGTGGGCAAGGAGGGACTTAATTGAAGTTTATAAACACCTCAGAGGACATTTCTCAATCAAGTGTCCATACCTGGAGCTAGAAAATGCCCGCCTCACTAGGGGTCACACCATAAGGCTGAAGAAGCCACAGATTCAGAAAACTGTCAGGTCAAACTTTTTTGGACTGAGTAGAGAACTCTTGGAGCAATCTGTCAGAGAGAGTTGTGACGGCACCGGGTGTGAGCTGTTTCAAGACCAGACTTGACCAAGAGGAGAAAGTAAAATGTATCATTGTGAGAAATTTTTCAACATAAGAATAACTGAAAAAAAGGGGAAGTTAAAAATATTATAAATACCTTAATAGAGTGGGTTTGTTTAGGTCAGAATATAGTAAGTGAGGTTAGTTTAGGTTAGGTTAGGAAGTGAATAAGATTAGGTTAAGGAGTATGTGAGGTTCGGTGAGGATAGGGTTTATTTTGGTTAGTTAGGGATAGGTTAGGTTAAGTGAAGGGTTAGGTAAGGGGTAAATTACGTTAGGTTGAGTGAGGGGTTAGGTTAGGTATGGGGAAGGTCAAAGTAGATCTGAAGCAGTACCTCCACTGATATTCCTGAACCAAATCAATGAAAACATAAAGCACGACCCATTAGTTAAGGACCTGGGTTCAAAAGTACAAATTCGATTGAGACAGGTTAATTAATGACCTTAGATAATTAATGGTCCTTCAAATAATTAAACTCATTTGGTGATTAACTAAATAATAGACTCGTGAGTGTTTTAAATGACATCCTTATGTATTTTGAAGTTAAAATCGAAGTGAAGAGTTATTTAAACCCCTTATTATTATTATTATTATTATTATTATTATTATTATTATTACTTTCTAAATTTAATGAGAAAGAGAAAAAGCTCAAAATATCACCACAGGTAGCGTTAGGTTGGTTAATCTTCAGGTGAAATAAACTGGGGGTCGGGTAGAGGGCCCAATCTTCAGGCGAGCCAATAGACCCCTTACCAGTTGGAGTTGTGTCCCCTACCTCCAGCCGGTATAGAAAACGGACATCACCCTGGGGGGGGGGGGGGGGGGGGTCAGAAGCATCACACCAACTTTGCCGTCCACGACGTTAAATGCAAATTACAGACCCATTGAGTTAGTGATAAAAGCCTCTGACCTCATGAATATATATTATGATCATCTATCCCGGGATTATTCTGCCACAAGTTGGTAATGGGATTAGTCTATTGATATAGAAAACTCCAAAGAGATTTTGGTGTGTGTGTGTGTGTGTGCACTATCTTTCTTTAGGTGGGATATATGAGTGTCTTGATACGTATAACCAGTTGAGTTAAATGTCTATATAGAGTAGATAAGAACGTATCTTAGAGCACAAAACTTTTATATGTTAAACGGAAAACAATTGAGTCGTAGTCTTTGTGGTTATATTCTAGAACAATATACCTCCAAGATATATTATATACCTCCAGAACTACATAATATACCCCCTGACTGTACGGTATACAGTACTCCCAGGATACACCAAGAGGGACGACATAATATAATAGAGTATACTTTACACAATGGCATCACATTATTTGAGGTACACTAGCTGGCCTACACCATGGTAACCACAATAACTCAGAGAGGACTGAGTAGGCTTTTAGCTGCGGTTGTGACCCTAAACACCTCGTTATTACTGAATGACTCACTCACTGACGAAACTTACCTGTCTGATTAATATATGACTTACCAAGAATATATGCCTGATGTGCCTACAGCTCTATACTCGATAATGTCACTTATTTACGAATGGATAAGATTTGAATTTCTGTGCTGGCTCCAGGGATGTGACCTCCATTCTGTCGTCTCTTTGGTATTTCCGATTTTCTCTTGTCTCTTCTCATATTATGTTTTATCTTTATTTTCCTACCCTCCCACAGCAGCAATATACCTAATCTTACACTTGGGGAAGCGAGGAGGGTTGAGTGCAGTGCTTTTATCGATGTAAGGACTAAGAAACACTTTTTATGTTGCATAAGTTTTAACATAACTAAATTTAAATGACCAAATCTAACCCACCCCCACCTGACCTAATCTAACCCCTCCCTAACCTGACAAACTCTTAACCTTTCCAAAACCTGTACTAAACCAAAATTTCCTTAACTTAATTTACTCTTATCTTCACCTATTCGTAACCTCACCTAACCTAACCCAACCCATCTTAACCTAACTCAACCCATCTTAACCTAATCCAACCCATCTTTACCTAATCCAACCCATCTTAACCTAACCTAACCTAACCCACGGTATACCCACCGACAAGTGGCAGGGTTATTAAAGCAGTGAACACTAGTCGTAGTATTTTAAGAGACAACATTTATAAAGACTATAGAGAATAAAAATCGCTCTACTCATGAGAAATTCAATGGCTTCTATTCATTACCACTTACTACACGATGCCACCTGAATACTGGCTTTCACTTTACACTATTTTTTTTAAGAATGCATTCCTGGTCGGCATAGTTTTCGGCATTAAATTTAATCATTTTTGTACAAGGTTTAATTATTATAGAATGCAGTCTAGCTATTTTTACACTGGGAAACAAATCGTACTGACTCTAAAAAAATAAAACCTAGTTGTATCTGATTAATAATTCTTCTATTATTAATTATTATTATTATTATTATTACAATTATTATTATTATATTATTATTATTATTATTATTATTATTATTATTTTTAGGTGAGGTTAGAGTAGACCAGGTTAGGTTAGGTTAGATTAAGATTATTTAGGGTAGTGCAGTTACTTTAAGTTAATTTAATTCTGGTTTAGAGTAGTTTGGTTAGATAAACAAGCTCAGTATTATAAAAACAAACTGGATTCAATTGAGAAAACAAACACAAATCACTGACCTGTTATTTAATGAACCACCTTGACAGGGAACAAGAGCAGTTTAAGTGCAGAAAAAGTATTAGCCTCGTCCTTGATATCGCTGACTACTGGTGCTGGAGTCATAGGCTACCTGAAGACTGAAAACACATGAATAAAATGAATGACTCGGGTCTCTTGTATGTTTTTATAACTTCTAATATACCGAATAGATCAACAGTAATAGCCATAATCATTCTTATTTCTATATACAATACCATATTATTTGCCTGGCTGGGATTAAATTCAACCCGTTCAGAATGACCAATAATAATCACAGCGACTCTAATTTCTATATATTATACCGTATTATACATAGAGATGAGAGAGGCTGTGACTATTACTGCTAAAATCGCATTATAAGAGTAATGACCACTGCTTCTCCCATGCCTATGTATTTAATAGTACAGCCGGAATTGTAATCATGAACAATTCCCATGTTTCTCGTGTTTATATATTTATACAGTATAATACAGTATATCTCTGGCATACACAATAATGACCATTCCACATTATACGTAAAGCAGTAACTAATATGTTGGGGAAATTAACAATAATGTACAACAGGTTCTCTCATTCCTATAATTCTATACTGTATTATATAACATTATATATCTGGAGGTAAAGGTACCGTTGATTTGTATAAGCAGTAGTTATAATTTCTATATACCGACTGATTACAAGATGAGCCTCGTGATTTTAAAAATTTTATTATGAAGAAACTAATAAAGCCACAGCGAAAAGCAAGATTTAATAATAAAGAACTCATTAACTTTTATTTTAAATCTAAAGAAGGTCATATGGGCTTTTGTGATGTAGATAAACTATAATTACATAATACGCTTAAGCTTATAGCGTCGTTGTCCTTCACAGGTAGATCTAGCGTAATGGTGAAGGTTTCTCTCTCATATCTGTACACAACACAGTATGATATATAGGAGTGGCAGAATCACAACTGTATAATATCTGGCAGCAGGGAGCCAAATACCGCCACTAATGTTAATGGTATGTGTATATTAACCTATTCTAAACTAACTTGCATTAAACCAACTTAACCTAATCTATCCTAACATTTTAAATAGTAGTTGTTGTTCATACGTAATTCTGTTCTTTAATTACTCTGGTCTTTAACCCCTTCACTACAGGACGCTACTCGGACCAAATAATGATTATTAAAATCTTATCGAGCCAAATTCTTCTTGATTTTGAGTGTCCAGTGTTTGTTATTCTCTCAGGTCAACTTCTAAATCCAATCCACATATGTATCTTTTGCATTAGAAAGTGGTTTAGTTGTATCTGTTAATTGTTTCTTGGAGTAAATGGGCGACATATATGTAATGTTCCGTTAAATGTTTCAAGGATAACAAAGTCAATTCCTGCACCCATGATGACAACTTTGATTAAAGCTAAATAAAGAATATCAAGACAAGTTTTATCGGCGGATGAATATTAGTAAATAAAATTTCCGCTTATTTTATTATCATCTCTATTTATTTACCGTAAGTAGCTGAAGAAAGCCTTATAATTATATCTCTCCTTCAACTGTAAGTGATATATTGAACTAAACGACTGGAAAGATTTATATGAGAGTTTAAAGGTAAGTTAAGTAGGAAGTGGGCGTCTTACCTGGCATTGGCACCACTTAGTTAGGTGTTGATGGCTTGTGACAGGAAGATGACGTCTCTTATTTTCTTAATTTTTTCGCTTCTCCTGTGAATCAACGCTAATTAACTATCCAGGGACTTGCTAGACAGTAATCAGAGAACGGTGAGTCTTGTCAGTGTGTTAATTAGGATATTTTACCGTGACAATTGGTTAAATAAGCGTATTGTTCCAAGGAAGTGTGATTACGTGATGTTTGAGTAATGATGGAAGCTGAAGATTGTGTTAATACTTATATGCTTGTTGATGTTCCATGAATTATTTTACAATTGATTGAAAAAATCCTAAATTCGTATATTACGAAGTGAAAGAAATGAAAGAACTGAGTTAAGGCGTTAATGTGAAAGCAGAATCCCACAACCTAAGCACTGACGTAAGGTGTTGGAGGTATGAACATTGCTAATGGCCTTTACTTACTTTGTTTTATATGACTACCATGTTAACTGAATGTTGATGTAAATTGTGATTTATTCCCGTGATTCGAATAGTGTTATGGAATGTTAATAATATGTTAAATATAAAATGACTTCTCAGTGACGCGAGACTTGGCCATGGTCACGACACTTCATATATTTATGTAGCCCTTTAAATCTTGGTTTAAATATCAGTTTTCTTTACTATAGTAATGCAAAGATCAATAAATAAATTGCGAAATTGAATGATAATGTAGAATATTTATTCAGGTGGAAGAAAAAAGTATGTTTAATGTACTGATAAGAGATTTAGAGTAGAAGTGTCATAAAACTGTCGTGGGCAACTATAATCATCTTGTCACGTTATCTCAAATCGACAGGTAATTAATTAAAGCACCACATGTGTTCATCATTTAAGGTGTTTCTGCTGGGGAGTAAAACATCAGGTGTTTATTGAGGAAAGGTGAAAGGACGGAAAATCGGGTGAAAGTTATTCTTGCAGTGTTCTTTCATATAAATAACTGTTTCGAGTATTAGATTAGGTTTGACTTGGTTGATTTGGGTTAATTTATATTGATTTCGCTTAGGTTAGGTTAGGTTATGATTTCGTTAGGTTAGGATATGAACCCAGACGGATAAAATGAGTGGAAAAAGACCTACAGTTTCTCGACATTCTCTTCACGTTGGTGCGAGAGAACTCCCTTGAGATTTTCGATAAAATTTTTTCCCCTAACTTTGTCATCGACGGCACATTGATTTTTTGTCCGTTTTATCAGCCTGCATGTTGGTGCACTACACTAGAAGGCTCGACTACAATGAGGGTTCAGTGCCTCTTGTGTAAAGCCGTGTCGAACATCTGTTTCTGTTTTGAGGTGCGGCGTTGGTAGCGAATACTGTATTCTGAAGGAAAAAAAATACTGCATGGGTTGTGGGAAAATTATGTGAGGTAGTGTAGGTGGAGTATTTTAAAACCAGTAAATTTGTGCAGTAATTAGAAGAGAAAATATTAGTGTTATGATTACGATATTAAAATGTTAACCTTTACATACGGGAAATCGCTTCATTTA